>JACBKR010006136.1:0-14385 GCA_014218235.1 Colocasia esculenta | reverse complement strand
AAAAGAAAGGAAATAACATGAACAAGCAAAAGATGATAAGACAAGTGAGACTTATTCATCTAAGACTCTTAGTGACCTCTAATGACCCTGAGACCCCTATTCATCGTCATGTCCAGCAGGAGGAGGGTGACGGGATCCATCTCTCTCGGAGTAGAGGTGGTCAAGACGGTCATCTAAAGTGTTGAGGCGAGCGTCCACTTGATCAAATCTTGACGTCATCCGAGCAAATCCTGAAATCATTTCTTGATGGATTTGTGCCAAGTAATCATGAACGGATTGTTGTGGAGGCATAGGTACATCATCAAACTCTGAGCTGGTCGGCAGGCATTTGCTCATCTTGAGGGTCTTCATCACTGCCCTCATTTGCTTCATCATCTTCATTGTCTTCTTCACCGGTTGACACTTCAGCTCCTTGTGGTTCCTTTCCCTTGAGAGTCCTTGTGACGACGCCGTCTACAATTTTGTAGCCCATGCGGTTGGCGGCGGTGAGGTCAAAGGCACTTCGGGATTTTAGTGAGATGAGCTCACTTGGGGGAAAGAATGCCAAGGAAAATAAGAAGAGAAGTGATGGGGCAAGCATATGGCATTGCATGATCTTTTGGTGTTAGAGAAACACGACGGATGAGGCTTATCATAAGTTCAGGGAGATTGATTTCTTGACACTTGGAGAAAAGATGAATAGGGATTTATGGACCTCGGGTGACTAACTCTCGACTTCCATCCTTCGGGACGATCAAGGGTAGTGAAGATGTGATGGATCATCCGGATTAAAGGAGGAAAAGAGTTGGCGTTGAGACGAGCAATCTCCTTGGTAGTGTCATAGGGTTCCAATGTCAGAAGCTCATAGTACTCAGAAGCAGAGGGAGTGTAGTTGAAGATTTCAACTCCTGAGTTTGGGATTTCAAGGGCTGTGGAGATAAGATTGGCGGTGAGGCGGAAAACGAGTGCCTCTCACCGAAGAGTAGAGATCGCCCTGGTCGGAAAGCCCTAGGTTATCGTAGAACTCGGAGACGGCAGTGGGAGAGTGTTGGAGGTGGGGGAGTATAAGAAAGATGTCCACCCTTGAGTGTCAAAATAAGGTAGGAGTGAGGGGAACATCGGTGCTAAGGACTCGAAGTCCACATACCGGGATTGGACAATCTTCTTGAAGGTGCCGTTGGGTCGGATAAGACGGAGACCTTGAGGAACGATGAGTTCCGGCAACCGATCCTCACGATGCTTGCTGCGGCGTTCAGAAGGAGCCCTGGAGCTTTCTCCGGCGTCCGTCGGAGCACGACGACGGCGAGCGAGAAGCTTCGATTTGGGTGCCATCGCAGGAAGGAAGAGAATGGTGTGAAGGCAGAGAGGATCCCAGACGAGAGCAGGATGTCGGAGACGAGCCTGAAGGGGGAAGGAGAGGGGGTTGAGGAGGAGGGAACAAGAGAGACGGAAAAGGAGGTGCCAGGAGCGGGCGTTAGGCGATTGCGGTGAGATCGGGTGCCAGAGGAGTGAGCAGGATGTGAGCCTTGAAGGGGGAAGGAGGGGTTGGGTGAAAAAGAAGGTTTTTGGAAGGATAGAAGGGGTTGTGAGAGGAGGAGAGAGAGACGAAGAGGGCTTAGACAAAAAAAAAAAAAGGAGTGGTGTGGGAAAAAAAAACGGGGTAAAAAGGCGTCGGTGGCTGTTGCCTTAGAAGTCTAGAATGACTTGGAAGGGTTTTAAAAGAAACCAAAAGGCCAAGGTTATAGGCCCCCATTTAGGCCTTGAGAAAATAGGCCCCACAGGGGATTTTGGAACCGTTAAGAGTAGGGCGAGCCCATTCAAAAAGGAGTGGTTTGTGAAACGTTGCGCCGGGGACTGTTGATTGAACAGGCGTCGAGGGAGGGGTTTTTCTGAAAAGAGGGGATCTGGGCCGGTCGTTTGTCGACAGGAAGATGAAAGGTGCTATCTGTCGAAAGGATTAACATTTTTTGGTGATGTGGGTGGTGTGTGGGATGTTGAATTGGGAATTGGTTTGATTGGTGCTGTGAAAACTTATTATTTTGACAAAATTTTCAAGGGACAAGTGTTCATTTGTTGTTTTAAGGCCAAAGTGCAAAAGTGGGTGTATGTGCAGCAACAAAAATTCATATCCATTAAGATGAAGACATGACACAAATCTAAAATGATTTTGAATTAAAAATGATAAGTTCTTTAATTAGATCATGAGGAACACATTTCACAAAAACCAAGTGAAAATTAAATAACTCTTTTGATTAATGCGTTGAAGAGAAACATGCATTTAAATAGAGATGATAGTCAGATGACAATTGAATTAAATGGCCACAAGAACGTCTTACCGAAGAAACACATTGGACTTGACACAAAAATTTCGGAGGCTTCACTCTATTTCTGGTATGATTTTAGAATCTTTAAACAACGAAGATGGAAAAGAGTGGCAATGAGGAGCACTTTCACTTTTTCATGTGAAGGTAGACATTTGTGATGCCAAACCCCCAGTTACTCAATGTGAGTGTCCATCAAGCCATTGTATAGAGATAATGAAACAACCTTTTGACGCGAAGACCGACATTGTGATGCCCATGTCCCCGGTTACTTAGTCATTTTCATCATTGCTCTACCTCCATCCCACAAAGAAATATAACTTTGATTGAACGAAGAAATAGGTAGCTTTTCTCCCTTTTTTTTATTATTTTGCTTTTTGTCAAGTACATGAGATTTCTTTAGGCAAGTTGTAATGTAGAACATTAAATTCAAGAGCTTTCTGATTTTTCAAATCATTTTAGATTCATGTTTAACGACAAGGGAGTTATTCAAAAGAGATGTTTAAAAATCATTTGGTTTGATCATTGTGTTCAAAATGATCTAAAAAGACCTTAATCAGGTTATGCATCAAAAAACATTTAGACTTGGTTCATGACTTTGACATGAAGTGGATATGAAGGTTATATTGCACACAAACAAACCAAGGTTTACCTTTAAATCAAGTAAGGAACACTTTCTTGAAAAGTATGAAGAAGGATTGAAAAAAAAAGGAAGAATGTGTGTATCTGTCGACAGAAGAGTCTGTCTGTCGACAGATGCACACAGACTGAGGATTGAGGTTTCTGTCAGAACAAGACTGATTGTATCTGTCGACAGATGGAATGTGTCTGTCGACAGATATGAACAGAGTGGATTTTCTGGTTTCAGATTGATTGCACATTGAGTTCAAGGAAGTGAGAATTCAACAAGTAGATGTTGGAAGAGTTTCCTCAAAAAAAAAACTCAACAATCCTTAACTCACTCCCCCATAGTGTGTGCACGTGTTGACACAACATCTAAGCAAGGATTCACACAAGCATTTGATACAAACAAACAATCATTTAAAGAAAGTAACACAAGCACATGATCACAGAAAAAAACATGTGTAATGTAAGGAAAACTAAAAATCCTATGTGAAGTACAGGACCTTTATATGAATGGGACTATGGATACTTGGCGGAGAATATTTCCTCACGCATGATGATAGTTTCCAAACAAGCCGAACTTGTTCTTCCACAGTTCACAGTTCACCATTTGATATACCACATAGTCATTCACACATAAAGAGCATGTACTCCAATATGGAGAGTAGTTTCATTGCATTTTACACAAACCCAATTCTCTTCTTAAGGATGTGAATCTATCTTCAGACAAGGGTTTGGTGAAAATATCAGCCAATTGTTTTTCTGTGGGAATGAAAATGAGTTCCAAGGTTTTATTGGCAACTTCATCTCTCAAGAAATGATGACGGATTTCTATGTGTTTAGTCCGTGAGTGTTGGACAGGGTTTTTTGAAAGATTGATAGCACTTGTGTTGTCACATAGGATAGGTGTGCATCCAATTTGAACATTATAGTCAGCTAACTGACTTTTGATCCACAACACTTGAGCTGCACAACTTCCTGCAGCGACATATTCTGCCTCTGCAGTGGAGAGTGCAACCGAGTGTTGTTTCTTGGATGCCCACGAAACCATGCAACCGCCAAGGAATTGGCAATATCCACTAGTGCTTTTTCTATCGATTTTACATCCAGCATAGTCAGCATCAGAATATGAAATCAAATCAAAGCTACTGCCTGCTGGGTACCAAAACCCAAATTGCATGTTCCGGAGAGATATCGGAAAATTCTCTTGACTGCAATTAAATGGCTTTCCTTTGGACTAGATTGATATCTAGCACAAAGGCAAACACTAAATTGAATATCCGGTCTACTTGCAGTAAGATAAAGGAGTGAGCCAATCATACCTCGGAAGTGCTTTGCATCTACCGGTTTACCTTTCTCATCATTTTCCAATTTGATGCTTGTGCTCATTGGGGTGGAGGCGGTTTAGCTTGCTCAAATTGAAATCGTTTGAGAAGCTCTTTGACATACTTTTCTTGATTTATGAAGAATCCCTTTATGTTGTTTCACCTGCAAACCAAGAAAGAATTGAAGCTCCCCCATTAGACTCATCTCAAATTCACTGTGCATGTGTTTAGAAAATTCTTCACACAGTGAAGGGTTAGTAGAACCAAATATGATATCGTCCACATAAACTTGAACAACAATTATGTGATTGCGAACTTTCTTAGTGAAGAGTGTTTGGTCTACTTTACCTCTTGAGTAGTTCTTGCTTACCAGAAAATTGCTTAGTCTATCATACCAAGCTCGAGGTGCCTGTTTCAAACCATAAAGAGCTTTGTGCAATTTATACACATGGTTAGGCATTTCAGAATTTTCAAAACCTGGTGGTTGAGAGACATAGACTTCTTCTTTGATATAGCCATTTAAGAAAGCAGTTTTAACATCCATTTGATAGAGTTTAAACTTATGGGAGCATGCATATGCCAATAAAATTCTGACTGCTTCTAACCTGGCTACAGGAGCAAAGGACTCTTCAAAGTCTACACCAAATTCTTGACTATATCCTTTTGCTACGAGTCTTGCTTTATTTCTGATCACTTTTCCTTCTTCATTAAGTTTATTCCTAAACACCATCTAGTTCCTATGATAGAGATTTCAGGGGTTTTAGGAACTAAACTCCATACATTATTTCTTTGAAATTGACCAAGTTCCTCATGCATAGCATCAATCCATGAGTTGTCTTTTAAGGCTTCTTCAACATTTTTGGGTTCCACTTGAGAGACAAAGCAAAAAGATCATGTTCAATTATTTTTCTTACTTGAGACTCGTTTGAACAGAATCATTTAAACTACCTATCACATCATCAAGTGGGTGATCTTTGGAATACCTCACATTTGTGATTGTTGAAGGGCCGGGAGTATCTTGTCCTTGAGGAATTTGATCTTGTGAATGTTGTTCTTCAGGAGGATCACTTTCTGGTGGATTCTCTTCAAGTGTTTCATCTGTTTTCTGAATGCTATTTCATCATCTTCATCGTAGTCCCGGTGAAGATATCCACCTTTGGTCTTGGAGTCTACTTCAGATTTGTCTTTTGCTTTGACTTGTAGATCCTTAAGCGATGTTCCTTCATCCTCTTCTTCAATCCTGTTAACATTCAATCTGTTAGATTTGGCATAAGTCTCATCAAAAATGACATGTGGAGTTTCTTCCACAGTTCGTGTTTTATTGTTAAACACCCTATATGCCCTAGAGTGTTCTGAGTAGCCTAGAAAACACCTTGATCACTTTTGGCTTCAAATTTATCTAAATCAGATTTATCATTGTTGTGAATAAATACCTTTGAGCCAAAAACTCGGAAGTACCCAAGGTTGGGTTTCTTACCTTTCAATAACTGGTAGGGGGTTTTCTTTATCACAGGTCTTACCATGGCTCTGTTTAGAATGTAGCACGAAGTGTTCACTGCTTCTGCCCAAAACCTTTTGGAGAGTTGGCCTTCAACCAGAAGAGTGCGAGCCATTTCCACCAATGTTCTGTTTTTCCTCTCCACTACTCCATTTGTTCTGGAGTCCTTGGGGAAGAGAACAGATGTTCAATTCCTTGGTGCCTGCAAAAATCAGAAAATGCATTGTTATCAAATTCTCCCCCGTGATCGGTGCGTATTGAACATATTTTATTCACATTGCCATGCTCAATCTTGTTAAAGAATTCTTGGAAGATTGTGAGTGTTTCACTTTTGTGTGCCAAGAATTTGACCCATGTGAACCTAGAGAAATCATCTACAATGACAAAACCAAAACGTTTGCCATTGAGACTTAAAGTTCTAGTTGGTCCAAACAAGTCCATGTGCAACAGTTCAAATGGTTTAGATGTGCTTACCGGTGCTTTAGATTTGAAAGACTTCCGGGTTTGTTTCCCTGTGCACATGCATCACAAAAACTTTGTGTTGCTAAAAGAGATGTCAGGAAGTCCACTTACCAATTTGAGCTTCATGATCTTGTGCAACACGTTGTAGCTCGCATGGCCAAGCCTACGATGCCACAAGGTCAATTCATCCTGTCTATTTGCAACAAGACACAAGTTGTCATTTTCTGGATCATCTAAATCAACTAAGTAAATGTTATTCACTCTTTTTCCAGAAAATTTTACACTTCCTGTTTCTTTATCAACAATTTGACATGAATTTGATTCAAAAATGACGTTGTGACCTCTATCACATAATTGACTTATGCTAAGCAAATTGTGATTAAGGCCATCAACCAACAGTACATTTTCAATTGAATTGGAGGAACACTTACCAACATTACCTGTGCCAATGATTTGGCCTTTGTTGTTACCTCCAAAAATGACTTGTCCTCCGTCTTTCTCCACTAGGAAACAGAATTTACCTTTGTCGCCCGTCATGTGCCTCGAACAGCCGCTATCCAAGTACCATTTGTTTTGATGTTGGGCTGCTAGGCATTCCTGCATATGTGGATCAGACAAGAGGTTTTGGTACCCAAATTACTTTGGGTCCCAAAATTTCATTCATGCAACAAAGTAGATGTTTAGGAATCCAAACTTGTTTGATTTTGTTTCTTTGGATTATTCCAACATTGTTTTTCATCATGACCAATCTTTTTACACACATTGCATGAAGGATTTTCTTTTCAATTTTCTGTTGCTTGATAGACTGTTTATTCATTGAAACTGTTCTTGTCTGTCGACAGGCACCATTGTATCTGTCGACAGGTGGCTTTTTCTTTTGTTTGTTGGGAACATTTTGTTTGAGTGGCATTGGCTTGGTCTGAGACTTTCTTGAATTATGCTTTGTGGGAGCATGCTTGCTTGTGCTTGGGCTAAGATCAACAAAGGAGGTGATCAATGATTCTCCTATTTTCTTTTGTTTGACAGGTTGATATCCTAACCCATGCTTGGTTACATGTATTTTGGTGCCCAAAACCGCATCTAGATTTTGCTTCCCTTTACAAATTTCATTAAGTCCTCAGATTTTTCTTTCAATTCCTTTTCAGTTTGTTCCAACTTTTTCTTTGTTTCTAATTGTTCTTCTTGAAGGAATTCAATAGAATGGCTTAAACAGTCTTTTTCTTTTTGTGTTTCTTGCAATTTCATTTTCAAGCAATCCATTCTTCATTATGAGTCTTTTCATCAACTTTCATCATTTCTAATTCTTTTGTCAGGAATGCAATTCGTTCATCATTGTTCCTATCATGCACAAGGGAGTTGCATTTCTTTTTAATGCTCTATTTCAGATTTATATTCACAAATTTTTCAAATAAAGTAGTGTATGCTTCCTCCCATTCACTTGCAGTGAAATCATTAAATGAGAAATTTACCTCGCTGGAGTCATCACTCCTGCCATCAAGCATTTCACTTCTTCATCATCGGATGTTTCTTGTGCATCTTCATCTTCATCTTCATCACTCCAGGTGGCCAACATTGCTTTGGCCTTTTTGGAGGTGAATTTGTCTTTCTTCAGCTTCTTCTTGAGTTCCGGGCATTCTCCTCTCATATGCCCCTGTTTCTTGCATTCATAACAAACAATGTCAGATTTTTTGTTTGACTCATATTTCTGTGAAAAAATTTTCTTAGGAAAGGGTTTGGAGATTACCTGTGTCTCTCCTCTTGAACTTCAAAAATTTCTTGAATTGTCTAGTGAGCATTGCCATTTCACCATCATCACTCTCACTAGATGTTTCTTGCTCATCACTATCTTGTTGAATAGATTTCTTGGAGCTTGTTGATGTTTTTATTGGATGCTTTTAGAGCAATTGACTTTCTAGGATTTTCTTCTAATTCTTTTCTTTTGATGTTGATTTCATATGTCATTAGAGAGCCAATAATTATTCATCCAATTTCATTTTGGAAAGGTCTTTGGACTCAATGACAGTGGCCTTAGTATTCCAAGATGAAGTAAGAGATCGAAGGATCTTTCACTAAGTCACTTTCAGAGTATTCCTTCTTAAGACCTTTTAGCCCGTTAACTATTAGCATGAATCTTGCAAACATGTCTGATATGGTTTCATCAGTTTTCATCTTGAACATTTCATATTCAGACACTAACATGCTAACTTTAGTTTCCCTTACCTCGGACGTACCTTCGTAGATAAGTTCAAGCTTGTCCCACATCTCTTTTGCTGTTGAGCATGTGGAGACTCTTGAGAACTCCTTTGGATGCACCGCACATTGCATCATGTTTAGTGCACTCCAGTTGAGAGTTCCCTTGGCTATTGGTCTTTCGTCCAGGTGTCTTCGTCCTCGGGCAATACATATGGTCCTTTGCTGACTATCTTCCACAGCTCGTAGTTTTGAGCTCTCAAAAATACCTGCATACGATTTTTCCAATAGGAATAGTCAGTGCCATCAAAATAGGGTGGCCTGGTTACTGAATGTCCCTCGGCCATATACCCTTTGCTAGAATCCATAAGATCGAAAATCTCCTGATCGCTAGATCAAATTACGAAAAGCTGTAAATCGAGAAACCCGCTCTGATACCAATTGAAGAGTTATGCGGAAGTACACAATACGGTAATCTAGAAGGGGGGGGGGGGTTGAATAGATTACGGCAATTTTAAACTATTGATGGCTTCTTTTCGATGCTACAGCGATCTTAATGAAATTTGATTCAAATTCAATTAAGTGTGAGACCGCTTGAGTTGATTTAAGTGAGACAGGAAAATCAAACGTGCGTATGAACACCGTGCCTACCAATCATCTATCGCAAAACGCGAACAAACCACAGAACACGATGATTTAAGGTGGTTCGGAGTACACAACTCGTGTATCCTACATCCACCGTCCACACACACACGCAGAAACGACTGCTTATGAGCGAGTTCAACACTACAACTCAAAACACACACGTTGTCTGATGAACCACGATCAGAACAACACAAATACGTGAATCAAGCACAAGGGATGCTCGAAACACAACCACACACACACACGATGGAATGGAAATTATGAAATGGAGAAGAATTGGGAATTAGGGAACAAATCCGGTTGGAATTCTTCTCGTGGATCGTCCAAACGCTCTTCAAACTTCGATTGGATGTAGATTGATCGATGTAGAAGGTTGAATTGATGACGATCCGGCTTCAGCTCCGCATAGATGGTGATTCCACGTCGATCTGGGCGGAAAGTTGAAGCAGAGCAGCAATTGGGGCTTTTCCTCTTGGTCCCTTGGAGGCTCTTGGATGGGAGGCTGCTCTCTGCGAATTGGCTCCAAAAGGATGCTTATATAGTGTTAGGTAAAGGTGGGGTCGTGGAGGAAGGAAACACCCAAGTGGGGCCGGATTTGGAAACCCAAAATCTGAAGTTTCCGTCGGCTGTCGACAGGTGCACTTGCATCTGTCGACAGGCAGACTCAGGCTGAGAACTGGGTTTCAGGAAAATGAGTTTCTGAGTGTATCTGTCGACAGGCAGTTTGCATCTGTCGACAGATGCACTCAGGAATTGAAAACCTGAGCTCTGTCCTGGGTTGTCTGTGTGTATCTGTCGACAGGTACATTGCATCTGTCGACAGATACACTCAGAGATGCAAACCTGAGTTCTGTCTTGGAATGACTGTATGAATCTGTCGACAGGTAGAGTTCATCTGTCGACAGATACACCTCTTTGACAGATTTTGTGCTTTTTGCTCATCTCTTCAATGCCTCTTCAAAGTTCCATCTTTCATGCTTGTACACCTACATGCAAATACATTGTTAGTGATGTACATTGTATGATTTAGCAATGTTTAACTCAATCACTTTCATGGTGTTTTTCATGTTAGTTAACACATCAATTTTGCATTAAATCAATGTTCAAGGATGTTAATGTGATCATCAAAAACATGATATATGGAAAACCCAACAGCTTCAACTCAGAGCTCTTCTCTATTTTTTTTTACATATCCGTGTGTGTGGTGTGTCCAAGCAGTCCGTGTGCTTGATTCCCGGGGCTTGTGTTGTTCTGATCGTGGTTTCACATTAGACAACTCGTTTGTGTGAGTTGTAGTTGTCGAAACTAGCTATAAGTAGTCTTTTCTGCGTGTAGTGTGTGCGGTATGGAAGTAGGATACACAAGTTGTGTACTTCCGACCACCGTAAATCTCGTGTCTTAGGTTGCACGTTTTACGGAGATGCTTGGTAGGCACGTGTTAAGTTTACAACACGTGCGATAAGTCTTTATCTGTTTATCGACTAACCAACATATCTGTACGCACCTTGTTTAAACTTTGTGAAAAACATAAAAATTTTGTGTTCGTGTGAAAAGAAGGTGTAAGTGTGTTAAAACTGCTCGTAACTATTCAACCACCCTTTAGATTACCATATAGGAATTTGCAAACCTTTCAGAGTTACCACGAATGGAGACACTCTCTAGTCCCGCTCTCACCAGCGGAGGACCCACACATGCCAGTCCTCTAGAGGAAGCGTCGCTCCAGTTCAGGTAACACAACAGAAATAGGAGCACCGTAAACCTCAATGCGAGTACGGACGGAAACACTCTCACGTCCGGAACCACCGTACAACTAGGCGGGCACCACGTGTCAACGCCTCAACGCAGTAGTCCAACACAACGCGAGCACTATAGAGACACCTCTCTATGCCTGGCAGACCGTGCCAACAAGCTGATGCTGCATGTCAACACCTCAAATCGCGGAAAGGGGAAACATAGCTTGCTGGGAACTCACTTGCAAGTAGACGGCAGCATCGACTGCCGCCAACCAGGATGTAAACGGCAGCATCGACTATCGCCAATCGGAAGTAGACGGCAGCATCGACTGTCACTAAGAAGAGGTAAACGACAACACACTGGACATCTAGAAAGAAGTCTACTATCACAAGCTGGCCGTTTATCCAAACCCGACGACAAAGGATCTTGCCGTTAAGATCCTATGTGAGGAGATAGACGACAAACACATCACGCGTTCATCTCTTTCTAAAGAGCTCAACGTCACCCGATGTTGACGTTGACTTCTTCAGCTTCCAGCAGCCAGGACGACTCGAAGCCATCCCACATGGCAATCCAGCCTACAAAACAGTGACGCAATGAAGAGGGAACACTTCCTCTCATCACCACACACTACCATAAAGCTGGAAACACACGATCTAACGCTCAGATAAGTGAAATCACCCCAAAACTTAGCATGGAGGAAACCATCTCCAAAACCTCGAATTCTACGCAGTTCACACGCAATCATGCATGGAATAACACACAAGGTAGCTAAGGGTTTACGTCCCTACCTCAGAAACGCATTAAAACAATGTAAGAACCTCGAATCGTGCCGATTCCCCTGGAGCTTCCCCGCGAGAACCTACTATTGACGTCAGCACATCTGGACGTCAACAGGCACAGCTCCTTAAGCAGACCGATAAGGATTTAATAAGACTCGTGACCTTACAACATCCCTCCTAGTGGACGATGGCGCTCTGCACATCCCGCTCATCCTGATCATGATCCATGAATGGCCGGGTAGTGTGAAAGTAAGGGAATCACCGTGCTTGAGGCCCCGCACTATAAGTAACAACGGTCCGGGTTGTAATGGACCAATGCTTCATTGCCAAGAAGCCGAAGTGCTAGCATGGGGCACTGTGGGAGGTGGATCATCCGGTTGTGGAGGAAGCGGGATGCATATCAAACTCAGCCATGGTCATGTTCTTGAAATAGTCACGCCAGCCTTGCAATCCTTTACTTGTGATGTCTTGCACCACGCCTGTGGTGTCATGTAGAGTGGTCCACCCATAAAAGCCAAAGGGTGATGTAGCATGGTCTTCCACTCGGTAGAGAGAGTGTCCATCGCCCTAAATTGTATGTGCATTCCCATCCAGAGCTCGAGGGCGATGACAGAGCCGTTGAAGGGACCTCCAGTAGCTGCAGAGGAGAAACCAACGTATAGATAGCCAAGAATAGCTTGACCTATGCTCATACCTTCCGAGAGAGAGTCAATAATGCTCAGGTTGGCAAAGGAGATGGCAACGTCTTCTGCCGGAAAGGGAATAACGCCGTAGATGCAGATGGCGGCGGCCTTGGCAATGCCAAGGTGATTCCCAGTCTTGCGCTTGCACTGGGAGATGATCCACTGGGCAATGGAAGGAGATGTACATGTGCCCAGCTAGTCATGCTATGAAGATCGCTCTTCCTAGTAGTAATCTCCCCAAGTATGCTCCATGCCTTGATTGGCACCACGGTGCAAGAAAGGGCATACTCCTCCCCCCTCTGGTACCTTGGGAGACCCAGCATCAGCTCGAGCTTCTAATAAAATAGTCACCTCAAATCCCGGAAAGATGAAAGTGTGCGTCTAAGGATGCCACAGCTCCACCAGTGCTAATGTTGTCCCATACGTGCACACTTTTGTGATATTGCTTGGCCAGGACAAGCACGCTGGATAGTCCCCACCCCCGCAGGTGTTGAATAGTGAAAGAGGAAGCAAGTCTATCATGGGATTCAACCATGGCACTTTAGAAAACCTCCTATGGCCCGGAAGAATCTGGTGTGGAAGAAGATAGAGGAAGGAGGTTGAGAACAAAAGAAGAAGTAAGGAAAGAGAAGAGAGAAAAAAACTAGAGAGAAAATTGCTTACTTGAAGATCTGGGCGTGCGCATATGTGCCCAGGCATGGAGGAGAGGCGATGGAGCTCAGCGTAAGATTCCTGGGCCGCTTTTGGACCGGCATAGGGTGGGATGTCCTCCTAGAAGGCAGAAAATGATCTCTTCATGATTGTAGGAGAGAGAAGGCAAAGAGAAAACTAGGAGAGAGGGAGAGCTACGGGATTAACTCCCGTAAATAGCCCTATTTATAGAGTTCTAGGGGGGATAATCCAAGCTAATCTCATACCTAGGTGATAGAGTCCTAGTAGGGTGGGTTTAGGAGTCCTAGTGTGAGTCTAGATGTCCTTAGGTTGAAGATAAACACAGATTTTTTGAAGTTTATCGCTTCTGTCAGTGTCGCGGTGTCGCGATACACCGTGTTCATGTCGCGACATGGCGGGGCATCGCGATTATGTCGCGGTCCCCAGGGGCGTCGCCTCTATTTTCTTAGGTGTTGTTTTGCGGTCCGTGTATAGTTTGTTGCTTATTTGGTTGTGTGTGTATATTATGTGTCATTGTTGTGTTTATTGCTTTGATTATTTTTTAAAATTATTTTTTGAAAATCATAAAATTTCAAAAAAAATGGAACGCCACAGGTAAGTTAGGTAAGTATTCTAACCCTATTCTCTTGCATTACTATATGGTAGTTTACTTATTATATCGTTTCAAGGACCGGCTGATTCTCAATGTGTTCTGGGATTTGAGTTCCCCTTTACCAAAAACGGTGATAATCTAGGTACACATTGTTAATCGTTGGATAGCCCGTTGAGTCGGATAGGATTGGGGACGATGGACTCGTCTTGCACAGCAGTTGCAGGAAGACTCTTGACCCACTCTTGTCTGACTTAAGAATATTATCCTTGATATATTTTCTATTTTCTTCTTTTCTTTGCATTTGTTTTGATGATTTCTTTTCTTTAGCCCAACATGCATCACGTAGGACTTTGAGCTTTAACGTGTCATCCTGGCTAATGGTGAGCCCTTGTTGGTGCCTGACTATTCTTCATGTTCCAAAACAAGAAATCCTATTCCACTCTGAATCGAAAGGTCTGCCTTCAAGTAAGTGTTCCGTTAGATTGCCAAGAATATCCCTGTCTGGATTCCTTGATTGTCATCCTTGTTCCTTTTGATCCATTTTGGTTGTGAATAGCTCCCAGGACAGAGGCATGAGTTACCAGCCTGGCACGTACATGTCCCTCCAAAATGAAACCTGCAGGCCAATCGGCTAGGGTACCTCTCAATCGAGGGGTTGATCATCCTTTTTCTCTTCTCCTCCTCGTCCAGACTGGTGTCTTCCTGCATTCTATGCGAGCAGCTAGCTCGGGGCTTTCACGAAGATTCCAATTGCCTGTTGATTAGATCGGGTGTCTTTTTTACCTTGGCTCCCGCTTTTCAGTCCACTCTGCATCATCTCCGCTTCGCTGTCATTTGTGACACCTCCGCTGCACTTCCGCTCTGCTCCCTTGCAAAGT
>JACBKR010006135.1:0-14365 GCA_014218235.1 Colocasia esculenta | reverse complement strand
ATATAGCTGGAAACTTGATTTTCTCTCTTGGTTTGCCAACTTAATGAATGCTTACTGCACTGGTGATCTTTTTGCCAAAGTTTTTCATGTGCTATTCATGTACATCTGTCATGATACTTTTATGAGTGTTCCTAAGTTTTTCTTGTTAGATTTGATTATTTTCACTTGATTATTTCCTAAGTTTTTCTTGTACCACTTTTTCATTGAAGTGATCTTTTTTCTGGAGCTCAAGTTTGTCTACGCAGTCCCTGATCCTCCTGTGTAGTTCTTTTTATCATAATGCTTAGTTGTTAATATTCACAACATGAATCACAGTAGTTTTTTATCCTATTTATGTACTGGTTCCTAGTGTCATTTCTGGTTTTTATGTAGTTCTTCCGTACGTCATCCTCCTACCATGAATGTGTTTATTTGACTGCCTTCAATTGTTTCACACTGATTTCATTATATCTTCATTTGTCACAGTATAATATATATTTAATTTAAATTGTGGATCCATGTTTTAAGGTTTTGAGGTGCTTTTAGCGGTGAAAATTGAAGGATGTCTCAGCCGGTATGTCAACTTATTTGTAAATTCAATTTTTTATGTTACCTTTGTTTAGTGATCATGACTTGTGAAGCATTGTGATATTACTATAGTAATAATTGTCATAATACTACGTTGATGAGTATGTGTGTTTTTAATTAGAGATTTTTATAAATGAGTAATTACCATCTCCTTCCTAGGAACTATGAAAAAATGCTTTATGCATGTTCTTTTTAAAAAATGCTTTGTGATTTTATACAAGGGAATTACCATGTCCTTCCTGGCTTGCATATGTTCAGATAATTATTTTTTTAATTTCATGGGAACCTAGTTCAGTCAAATATAGCCACTCCAAGGATGATATATTTTAGTGAAAATCTGCAGAGGAAGATGCCAATCTCTAGTTGTTGATTCCTGGCGGATCCTGGCTAATCCATCTTTCACCTGCCAAAACTGAGTGGGCTCTTGCTTATCTGTGCACAAGATGGAAGCTTAAATTAAAATTGATACATATATCCCAGAATTACTCATAAACCCATTTGCATCTTAAGATAGGTCAAAGTTATCTTCTCATTCAACATTTCATCTTAATATGTAAATTAATATATTATTGACAAAATGTTTCATACTTTTACCTCACAGCTTGCTACCATCTTTCATTTCCTGTCATAAGTAGTTCTGCACATTCTTTCATGGAGAGAAACATCATTTTTATGAAAGATGAACATCCTTCTGAACCTTTGACATATTACTTGATACTAACTACAATCAAGATTGATGGGACAAGACTTAAGTTTGGTTACCTCAAGTGCTAGGATACCCATTCCTCTCAAGACCTATCTCAATTTTATGTTTACCTTGTTTGTTAAAATAAAATGAAGTGATCATGACTTTGTGGAGCATGTGATATTTAGTTTAGTAATAATTGTCATAAGATACTATGTTGATGAGCATGTGTGTTTTTAAACAACAAATTAGGTTATATATGGACCATGGACATAGATCAAAGGCTTATACGTCTACTTAGGGAGGAGTTAGTGAGTGGCGATTTTATCCCAAACCATGCCTGGCAGTCATAGTTGAGACATTCATTGACTAATATGAGGTCAATGCAACTATTTGTCAATACAAAGTAGACTGAGTTTTTACAAAAGTATTTACCTGATCACTAAAGACTTGCTAGAAAATGGAGGTTTCAAGTGGGATAAAGGCACCAATCAAGTGCTCGAAAATGACATTTCATGGAATGCCTATGTTGAGGTTGGTGACTGCCTCCTAATGTAGATTAAATGCCCCAATTTTTATCATTGTACTTTATTTTCTTCATATTCCCTTTGCAGTTCAATCCGTTGGTGTTGTCGTTAAAGGAGAGAAGCTTACCTTTCCTTAATGACATAATTCAATTATTTAGTGAGTGGGAGGGTCCTTCATGAACTATTTTGAATCACATATTTTGTTGTACGTTAACATAGTAGTGCTTAGACCACTATGTATTGAACGCGCGAGCATAGTTGACTGTGCATCTTCGTTGTCCAGAGTTCCTCGCACAAGTCAATATGCGCACTTCTCTAAACTATCTCACAAAATTAAATAGCAAATATAAACTCATACAGTGGTGAGAACATGTCATATCCACGAGAGGCTGAATAAAGCTTGATTAAACTACTTCGACTTGAAATCTCTATCGATAATGCATTAAAATGAACGTGTAAACAACACTGATCAAATCCCGCACAATCTTGACATATCAAACTTAATGAAAAAACACATAATTGAAAATGAAAGAGATATGATATCACTGTACCCTCTCAGCTCGAGGGATCAACAGGTACACAATAAAAGAAATGTAAATTGCATCTTGAACTCATGATCCAACAAGTATCTGAACTCTCCGAAAGCTCTGGACAACCAATCTCTCTGATCACCAGATGCTTCAGAGGAAATGCAGAAATCCCCCAGAAGAAATGAGAACTTTACTGAATCGAATTATCCAAGAAAAAAAGAAAGCCCAGAAAATTGCATAGCCCCTCATAGCAGTTGAAATCCTCCCAAATAAGAGAAGTAATCCCAAAAATCACAACAGTCCCTCCGGGGACCTCACAGAACACAACAGAAATGGAATTGACACAGCAAAATGGAAAGCTTCACTGATTGATTTCATATACACAAAAGGAATGGAGGAACACTCAATCTCTCACACAGCAGCTCTTCAAAAAAAAAAAAAAATCAATGTCTACCACTACCACTCAACTATCTGAGTCTCAAAAATGCTAAACATAACCAGATGTTGAGGACCTCCGGATGTTGGAGTGAACTCAAACACAGAAGAGATGGGAGAAGCTAAAATCCAGAAACTCTCTATTGCTCTTTCCCAACAGTAGAACCAGCAAAACCCTTCCCAGATTAATCTCCAGAAGAACAGAAAATAAAAAAACTCAAAGAACTCAATTTAGCCAATTCATCTCCAACAGCAGAATAGTCGCATGCTCAAAAACTTACAGAAGAAGAATAATTCAGAAAAGGGAAAAACACTGAACAATTCCTTGAATCACCCCACTGCCCTCCTCAAGAACAAAGGAAGAATCGTCCATCTCTAGAATCTCCACAAAAAAAGAGAAAAGGAAATAGAATGCAAACTCTTAGCAATAGAAAGACAGAAACACAGAAGAACATGAAATTAAAATTTCCTTCCGATCCATCTCTCCCCGATCCCTTAATGTTGAATACAGAAGAACAAGAAGTAAACTAAAATTCCAACTAAATCAAACTTGCCCATCTTATGCCGAAGGAAAATATAGAAACATTGGCAAACAAAATTTCCTAAAAAAAAACTCCACTGTCGAACCCCAAGAACTGTGGAAGAACAATGGAAGAATAGGAAGAACAACTAAAATCCTAAAACTCCAAAAATTCCAACTGGTGAAGCCTCTCCCTCCTGCTCGCTTGAATGAAATATAGTAAAAAGCAAACTAAAAGAAATCCCTGAAATCCAAACTCCAATAGCTCAAATGCTCAACAGAAATGAGAAAATGGAATCTAAATTGCTAAACTAAAATTCCCAACAATAAGAACTCTAAATCTGATACTCAAAGAAAATACAGAGAAAATGGCAAGGATTAAACTAAAATCTGAACAGAGAACCCCCAAACATCTCAACTCGTCTCCCTCACTGCTCTGCTCAAAGGAAAAATACAGGAAAGAAATCTGAATTCCCTAAGAAATCAAAACTAATGCTCCCCAAAAAAACTCTAACCAGCGAAGCCCCCCCACTGTGAGGACCTTGGGGTCCTTTTATAGATGCTCGGGCGCCTCCTCTCGAGCTCCTCTGCGCAAGCCCTGCACAGCTGGGCTGGCCACCTCAGTAGGTCCTCCGCCAGAGCTGCATGTCCGCCACCTCAGCACATCACCCAGCACCAGCCCGCAAGGCCCAGCCATCACCATCGCACCAGGGTTGCAGCACAGCACACGAACCAGTGCCAGCCCGTACCGATTTTCAGCAGATTCAAACACCTGGCCAGCCAGATCCCAGGCCGCCGCGCCTGGGTTGGGCGCTGGCCGCAGCACAGTCGCGCCCTCCATCTGGTCCGCCCAGCCGCTGCACCATGGCCCTGGCCGCATGGCCATCTTCTGCACATCACCCATCAGCATCCAGCAGCCGCCCAGCTCACCATCTGCATACCCATCCACACAGCTGGGCACAACCAGCTTCACACCGCCCTGCTTCCCTGCTCTGCACGGCCTCCACACCATCCGCCTTGCAACTTCTTTGCCCCAACTCGCTTCCAGCAGCTTCTGTTGGATCTGTGGGTAAGAAAACAAAGAAAAAGTAAGTGGAGTGGGTGAGTATTAAAATGTGAAATGTTTAAAAGGTTTTATTTATTTAATGGGTTTGGGTGGGGGTGTGTGGCATGATGGGATTGGATATGGAAGTTTTATTTAATGGAATTGGTGGGTTTGTGACATGATGGTGTTTAGGTAAATGACATTTATTTAACTAAGATTTATTTAAAATTTGATTTATTTATAAACTAATATTTACAAGAGATGACTAAGAAAATCTAAGACCAAAGATTTTTTATGTACAATAACTTGTAAAAAGAGAAAAGAATTATTCAAAAGATATCGACTTTATTTAAATGAGGATCTAACTATGTGTTCTACCCGAAAGTTAACTAATATGTTCAAATTTTATTCATGGATGAAATGAAAATTAAAGTCAATGCGCACATTATTTATAGACAAAGAATATCTAAAATTCACTATATGTATGAAGTTTAACACACAAAATATGTAGTTATCACCCCCCCTACTTGAACATTGCTAGTCCCTTAGCAATGAAAATTATTCCAAATGTAGGACTAGAAGATGTAATATCTCATGCTAACCAGCCATCATGTAAAAGATTCATGTAAAGACATGTCTTTCCTAATTGTAAGGGCTTATGGCAAGAATTAGTGCACAAAGGTAGCTCACTTAAGAGTTCACATCAGCCCTCCTGGAGCTCCTCTATCTCAGCTAGTATTTGAGATTAGATTAATTCTAGGGAGAAGAAAGAATTCTGGAATAAGATCATTGCTCAATCAGATCAGGTTGTTTCTCTCAGTTCCATTCTGCCCAACTTCCTTGAGGATTATTTCTCTGAGTTGAGGACTTTACCTCTTTATTTGCACTTTGTGCACTCAGAATTTATTTCTTTCTTTTTCATCCATAATGTTGCACAACCCATCACCTTTCAAGAGTAGCGAGTCCAACTTTACTCAGATCCGAGGAATTTTTCATGGATAATTTTTTCTTTTACTTTTGCTTTTTCTTTTCTTTTCCTCTTTACGGAAGGATGAACAGTCAGGTTCCTTGATCACATGCCTTCACTTCCTTCACAATTCACTTAAGGGGAAGGGAGAAAATCAATCACCTCTCTCCTACTAGCCTTGACAAATTGCTACATTCGGGTTCAGCTAGTCTAAGTGGCTGTGTAGTGTGTTGTGTAAAACTTCCTGCCATAAATCCTTACATAAGGTAGACAGGTAATACATGTAATTCTTCATTAGGGCTATCTAACATGGATACTTGCAAGGGAATGTGACAACCACAAAATTTTAATGGTTAAAGATCATACACCTAGTCTGGGATGCGCAAAGCCACGCATTTTTATTCAAAGATGAAACATTGTGAAATTTTTATTTGCATATGTACAAACTAAAGAAAAAGAAATGAAGCAATGGTTGGGATGAGGACTATGAATGCATGCTTATTCTACCTCTCCCCCCTACTTATTTACAGGAAAAGAAAATAAGACAGAAAATTACCTGATGAAGGAAATCTGTACACTTGGGTTGCCTCCCAAGAAGCGCTAAGTTATTTCGTCTTCAGACAGATGCAATTAAGCTCCATTTGGCTCAGCTAGCTTGGTAGAATCCGATTTTAAGAAAAGTGGGCTTTCAAAGAAATGCTTTAACCTTTGCCCATTGACAGTGAATGAATGTCCAGTTTTTGGGTCATGAATAATGACAGCACCATTATCACAAGCTTTGACAACAGTGTAAGGACCATCCCATCGGGACTTTAAGTTTCCACGAAGCCTAGAATTAATAGCCAGACCTTATCATGCACTTGAAAATTTTTTCTATGAATGTGTTTGTCATGGAATGCTTTGTCTTGGCTTTATAAATTTGGCTTTGGCTTTGGATTATTCTCTCCCTTACACTCTAGAGCACAAGGTTGGTCTATTGCTTTTTTCACACAAGATTCTTCCAAGGAGTCTACCACTAGACAACTCTCTCCTTGGTCATGGTGCCCAGATGCCTTAAAAATATTGATACTAACCCGCTCATCCCCAAATGATATATCCATCATCGGGTAGCACAATTAATGTTAGCTCTGGCTGTGGCCAAAAAAGGTCTACCAAGGATGATGGTGGACTGAGTTAAATCTTGGGGAGTGTTCATGTCCAGAATGATGAAATCCGCAGGGAAGTAACAATCATTGATTTTCACAATAACGTCCTCAACTAAGCCTTTAGGAGTGGTGACAGAACGATCGGCTAGTTGAAGGACAATAGAAGTGGGTTTCAACTCTCCTAGCTTTGAATTTCTCAAAAATAGCATAAGGTAGGAGATTGACACTGGCTCCCAGATCCAAAAGACTGCTTTCAAAGGTGACTCCACCGATGGTGCAAGGAATTAGTGGAGTGCCTGGATCTTTAAGCTTCTTTGGGAGTTGGTTCAAGATAACGGCACTCACAGTTTCTGGAAGAATGATTGTTTCAGTTTTATTTCTCATTTCACGTTTTGGAGTGCACATTTCTTTTAAGAATTTGGCATAAGCAGGCACATGCTTAATGGCATCAAGGAGAGGAATGTTGATATGAACTTGCTTAAAAAGCTCCAAGAGTTCTTCATTGCCAGTTGGTTTGTTTTTAGATTTTGGCTTTAAAGCTTCAGGAAAAGGAACTCTTGGAATATAACAGCTTGTGTCTTCATTCACTTTGATTTTGTCTAGGGGTTCTTCAGTAATTTTCTCTTTTCCCTTGGATTTTTCTTTTTCAACATCTTCTTCAATCTCTTCTTCAATCTCAATTTCATTTTCTTTATCCTCATGCAATGTTGACATATGTGGGTGAGGATTTATCCTGTTTTTTCCACTTCTTAAAGTTGACACAGTTTTCACATTTTCCACTTGGGGACCCCTAGCTTGGGCAGGAGGATGATCCTGTTGTATAGGTTGATTTTGTTTGTGGTGCAGG
This sequence comes from Colocasia esculenta, assembly GCA_014218235.1. Lineage (NCBI taxonomy): Eukaryota > Viridiplantae > Streptophyta > Magnoliopsida > Alismatales > Araceae > Colocasia > Colocasia esculenta. The sequence goes on along the minus strand of JACBKR010006135.1, from coordinate 7,097 downwards.
AATGTTCTGAACAAAAGCTTGTTGTGTGTTTTGTGGTGGAGGTGCATTTGTCTAGCAGGTGGTGGTCTGTACCCCTAAACTTGATGGTTTTGCTGGTTCTGATAAAATCCAGAAGAGTTGTTCCTTGGGTTTGCTATAGTTTGACTTGGTAACTGACCCAATTCCCTCCTACACACATCAGCAATCTGATACTCTATCCTATCCAAATTTTGTTGAATATTTTGGTTCTAAATTTGTTGTTCTTGCACAGTTTGGCAAAGAGTCATCATCATGTTTTGAAGTTGATTCATTTTATCTTCCCACTTGGGCTGAGAAGATGGTGGTTGATTGTATGAAGATTGCTGAAAATTGGTATGAGCAAATTGATTGAATTTTGATTTCCTTGGAATTGTGGAGGTCTGGAATAAGATTGGTCAAATCCCGGATTCTGATTGGGATAAGATTGACCGTACATGGATGCTTGAAAGAGGGCTGAGAAATTTGTTCAAATTGATTTTTCCAAGAAACGTTTGGGTGGTTTCTCCAACTAGGATTGTATGCGTTAGAGTATGACTCATAGGGGGTTTGTAGAAACCTTGGGCATCTTGGATTTGTTCTTGATAGGCCATGATATGAGAGATTCTCTCAATCTCTACGATAGGTTGAGCCAAATCTAAGTTGAATGATCGTCTACCAAACATGCACAGTTGAAAAGCATTCTATTTTTTATTTTTGAATTTTTTAGTTTTTTATTGATTTTTATGAATTTTATGAACAAACACAAACAAATAAACACTTTCAAAATAGATTAACATAAACACTAAGTGTTCCTTGGACTTATGTTATTTTTTCTCAAAATCAGATTTATACTTGCTTAAGTCCAATCCTAACTCTTCTTGTACCGGCCAGGTAAGAGGTGGAGTAGAGGGAGGCCCCCCTTGCTTTCGCAAGGACCCAATTAAATAACCTCTAACTCACTTAAACGTAAGATTTTTAACCTCTAATCCTAGACACCAGACTCAAAGATAAGTCTTAGAATTAATAAGAACAAATCTAATTATGAACCCTAGGTCTACGTCTACTGGTTTTTATTAAAAGCTGAGGAAAATGCAAGAATGTGGAAATTTTTTGTGATTTTTGGGCAAAGGAAAGGGTGATGAAATCCCTCACCTTATCTTTTTATTTCTAATGGGTGAAGCCCTTAAGCAGTCCCATTTTCAAATGTGAAGTGCAACAAACAAGTTCAAACAAGAGATTATCTAATGCTAAGTCTAATGCATGAATCGAGCGACGGAAGTCTTACCTTTCCCCCGCACTCTTCAATGCAAGAAAAGAGATGACAATTAAAATGACAATTAAGATGATGAATGTCCTAAAACATGAGATTCTAATCTTGAGAAATGAAAATTTTATTTACAAATCAAACGGCTAACATGAAAGAACGATTTGGAATTTTTTTTTTAGATTTTAGATTTTTTAATTTTTATTTGGTTTTTGAATTAAATGAAATGAAGCTAGGAAAATATAAAGTGGTACTATATAAACTAAATCCAAACAATTCAAACCACCAAAAGGTCAATTATTACATGCCAACAAGAAGGAAATCTCTATACATGCACAGAGAGTACATGAAAATCTCACTACAAGTTTCTCTCACACTCCCCTATCTAAAAGACTGAATTAAAAACAAGAGGGAAAAGAAATCATCAAGCTCCTCCAATGGGCTTCAAATGTCAAGCCCAATCTCCAAGTTCCTCTCCTTGTGCAAATATGAAATGAAAGCCCATTCACAAGTCAATGTAAAACCAATAGAAATGAAATCAAATCAAAATAGATCTAAATCAAACTCTAATGCCTCCCCGGCAACGGCGCCAAGATGAACGCGCGAGCATAGTTGACTGTGCATCTTCGTTGTCCAGAGTTCCTCACACAAGTCAATATGCGCACTTCCTCTAAATTGTCTCACAAAATTAAAATAGCAAATATGAACTCATACAGTGGTGAGAACATGTCATATCCACGGAGAGGCTGAATAAAGCTTGAATTAAACTACTTCGACTTGAAATCTCTATCGATAATGCATTAAAAATGAACGTGTAAACAACACTGATCAAATCCCGCACAATCTTGACATATCAAACCTAATGAAATAACAAGCATAATTGAAAATGAAAGAGATATGATATCACTGTACCCTCTCAGCTCGAGGGATCAACAGGTACACAATAAAAGAAATGTAAATTGCATCTTGAACTCATGATCCAACAAGTATCTGAACTCTCTGAAAGCTCTGAACAATCAATCTCTCTGATCACTAGATGCTTCAGAGGAAATGCAGAAATCCACACAGAAGAAATGAGAACTTTACTGAATCGAATTATCCAAGAAGAAAAGAAAGCCCAGAAAATTGCATTAGCCCCTCACAGCAGTTGAAATCCTCCCAAATAAGAGGAAGTAATCCCCAAAAATCACAACAGTCCCTCCGGGGGCCTTACAGAACACAACAGAAATGGAATTGACACAGCAGAAATGGAAAGCTTCACTGAATTGATTTCATATACACAAAAGGAATGGAGGAACACTCAATCTCTCACGTAGCAGCTCTAAAAAAAAAAAAAAAACAAATCAAATATCTACCACTACTACTCAACTATCTGAGTCTCAGGAAAATGCTAAACAGAACCAGATGTTGAGGACCTCCGGATGTTGGAGTGAACTCAAAACACAGAAGAGATGGGAGAAGCTAAAATCCAGAAACTCTCTATTGCTCTTTCCCAACAGTAGAACCAGCAAAACCCTTCCCAGAATTAATCTTCGGAAGAACAAAAAATAAAAAAACTCAAAGAACTCAATTCAGCCAATTCATCTCCAACAGCAGAATAGTCGCATGCTCAAAAACTTACAGAAGAAAGAATAATTCAGAAAAGGGAAAAACACTGAACAATTCCCTGAATCACCCTCACTGCCCTCCTCAAGAACAAAGGAAGAAGTCGTCCATCTCTAGAATCTCCACAAAAAAAAAAGAAAAGGAAATAGAATGCAAACTCTTAGCAATAGAAAGGCAGAAACACAGAAGAACATGAAATTAAAATTTCCTTCCGATCCATCTCTCCCGATCCCTTAATGTTGAATACAGAAGAACAAGAAGTAAACTAAAATTCCAACTAAATCAAACTTGCCCATCTTATGCCGAAGGAAAATATAGAAACATTGGCAAACAAAATTTCCTAAAAAAAAAAAACTCCACTGTCGAACCCCAAGAACTGTGGAAGAACAATGGAAGAATAGGAAGAACAACTAAAATCCTAAAAACTCCAAAAATTCCAACTGGTGAAGCCTCTCCCTCCCTGCTCTGCTTGAAAGAAAAATACAGTAAAAAGCAAACTAAAAGAAATCCCTGGAAATTCGAACTCCAATAGCTCAAATGCTCAAACAGAAATGAGAAAATGGAATCTAAATTGCTAAACTAAAATTCCCAACAATAAGAACTTTAAATCTGATGCTCAAAGAAAATACAGAGAAAATGGCAAGGAATTAAACTAAAATCTGAACAAGAGAACCCCCAAACATCTCAACTCATCTCCCTCACTGCTCTGCTTAAAAGGAAAAATACAGGAAATAAATCTGAATTCCCTAAGAAATCAAAACTAATGCTCCCCAAAAAAACTCTAACCAGCGAAGCCCCCCCCACTGTGAGGACCTTGGGGTCCTTTTATAGATGCTCGGGCGCCTCCTCTCGAGCTCCTCTGCGCAAGCCCTGCACAGCTAGGCTGGCCACCTCAGCAGGTCCTCCGCCAGAGCTGCATGTCTGCCACCTTAGCACATTACCCAACACCAGCCCGCAAGGCCCAACCATCGCCATCGCACCAGGGTTATAGCACAGCACACGAACCAGGGCCAGCCCGCACCGGTCTTCAGCAGCTTCACACACCTGGCAAGCCAGATCCCAGGCCGCCGCGCCCTGGTCTGGGCGCTGGCCGCAGCACAGTCGCGCCCTCCATCTGGTCGCCCAGCCGCTGCACCATGGCCCTGGCCGCATGGCCATCTTCTGCACATCACCCATCCGCATCCAGCAGCCGCCCAGCTCACCATCTGCATACCCATCCACACAGCTGGGCACAACCAGCTTCACACCGCCCTGCTTCCCTGCTCTGCACGGCCTCCACACCAGCCGCCTTGCAACTTCTTTGCCCCAGCTCGCTTCCAGTAGCTTCTGTTGGATCTGTGGGTAAGAAAACAAAGAAAAAGGTAAGTGGAGTGGGTGAGTATTAAAATGTGGTGAAATGTTTAAAAGTGTTTATTTATTTAATGGGTTTGGGTGGGGGTGTGTGGCATGATGGGATTGGATATGGAAGTTTTATTTAATGGAATTGGTGGGGTGTGTGACATGATGGTGTTTAGGTAAATGACATTTATTTAACTAAGATTTATTTAAAATTTGATTTATTTATAAACTAATATTTACAAGAGATGATTAAGAAAATCTAAGACCAATGATTTATTTATGTACAATATACTTGTAAAAAGAGAAAAGAATTATTCAAAAGATATCGACTTTATTTAAATGAGGATCTAACTATGTGTTCTACCCGAAAAGTTAACTAATATGTTCAAAATTTTATTCATGGATGAAATGAAAACTAAAGTCAATGCGCACATTATTTATAGACAAAGAATATCTAAAATTCACTATATGTATGAAGTTTAACTCAAAAAATATGTAGTTATCATGTATGTGTTAATGTGTTTTAGAAAACTCCCATTTTAGAACTTCATATAAGCATAATTTTCGTTGTCTGTTAATCTACTGATAGTCCATTGTGCATATGTTTAGATGAGATTGGGACTGGCTCCTCCTCCAAGCCACGTATCCCTAATTGGTCATTCAGACAAGACAAGATTCTATTAGACATATTGACTGATGAGTACCTTAAAAACTATGCACACCAAGGCACTTTTAAAAATCATGTGTTCAATGATATTTTGGTACGCTATATTCGAGAGACGGGGGTTAAAAGAGAGAGGAGTCACTTGCAATACCGTTGGAAAAATTTGAAGAAGTTATATCATCTATATGAATCGTTGCGCATGAGAAGTGGTTGCGGGTGGGATGAACAAAGAAATATTCCAATTGCCCCGGATGAGGAGAGTATCCAAGCAGCCATAGCAGTAAGGTTTCATTTATAATTTAACATTTTACGGTTTATTCGCAATATCTTAAGTTACCCACCATTATGCTTTATCCATTGCAACAGACAAATTTAGATCTTGCGAAACTTATCAACAAACCATTCCCTTATAAGCAACAAATGGATATCTTATGCGGGAAGACCACAGTTAGGGGTTCTCATTTCCTTGGCTCCACCCAAGATGTAGATGTTGATTCGCGACGGTCTTTTGGTGATGATGACAATTCTACAAGACAAGGGTTTAGGGCGATGGGATTGGACTCGCAACAAGTACAGTCCATTGATGATGACAATCTCAATCCTTTTGATTTTCCTCCTTTGTCTCAACCTCCTCCAAGCAATCCAAATTATGAAAACACTTAGACACAAAATACTCAATTGAGGAGGAGGCAACATCCCTCGGCAAGAGACGAACCACACAAGCCCAGACATCCCAGACTAGAAAAAGGTGAATCAAGATATCTTCAGAACTGTTGACCCTAGTTCAATATTTCCAGTTAAATGATCAACGGATGAAGCTGGAAAAATCATTATTCCCTAGGTCTTCTTCATCTATAGCATCCAAGAACGAAGAGCAATACACTATAAGGAGGGAGTGTGTGTCGCGATTGAAGACAATGGTCGGATACTCATAGGAGTTGTTGATGAGGGCTTTGCCTCTGTTTGAGTTACCATCTAAAAGGGTGGTCTTCATGTCCCTAGATAAGGAGGATGCTATGGTTTGGATCATTACCAACACTTAGGATTTGTTTGTATGATTTATGTGTCCATCTTGTTAGTCGATGTCGTTCTTATGGTGTAGGTTGTAGTTATGTTAGGTCTCCTTGTAGTGCTCATGTTTAGAGCAGTTCTCCATCTATATTTTGAGTTTCATCTTTATGTTTTAGTGTAATCCCTCTATGTACTACTCATGTTTAAAGCAGTTGTTGCGATTGATATATATTATGGGTATCATGTTTGTAATGGCCCCGATGCCCGAATTAAATAAAGCAGTAAATCTATCCTACTAACAGAGTCAAGTGTGGAAGCGTAAAGAAACTACACGGTCTACGGTCTAAGCTAAACGTCGGGACGGAAACCCATGTAAAACCACGGCTTTGGGAAGAACCCAAGGTTGTAACACCGACAACAAACAACTACCTGGACAAACACACTAGCTACAGAACACTACACTAGTCAACCGATTAGGTGTGCCACGCGCCTTACCCTCAATCGACAGTCCATGTCTAGCACCTCCCATTGGAGTGAGACGTGGAACTAAAGTAACCACAAGTGCCATAGTCTGGCCGGACTACGGTCCCACGCCTGGCCCCTCTAGGTGGTACCGGAACCACGTAGAGTGAGGCAATGAGAAAAGGACTAGCTGATCTACGCCGGAAGAGCACCAAACCACCTCGGCATCCAGACTCAGCTAAGAGAGCTCTACAAATGACTCTACTTGCTGTCCCCACCATTTACCCCTATGCTACCAGAGTCGTGACTCGAGCTCGCCCGCCGCCCAGAGAACTCCCTCAAACAGGCGCGCGAGGACCGGGAGTCCAGGTAACGGTAACAACATATCTCACAGACAAGCCCTCAAGTGCCTAGCACCGGGCGAATGACTAGAGTAGCACTGTACTAGGAAATAGCACATGTGCTAAAAAAATAGAGTCGCAGCGGAAACAAAAACTCTGAACAGGTTGCCAGTCCCTCTCTATCAGAGAGGCAACGTAGGGGTTCGTCGCGACAATAACACGACGACACTAGCAGTTGCGACACGAGTCCAGAAGGCGACTTCTACCCCTGTCACGATAGCAACGCGACGGGTAAAGTCGTCGCCACAACACAGAGCCTTATGAACACAATGCATATTCCTCTCGTGCATGAACACGATGGGAACTGGAGATGCGTTCATAGGCACCCAGAACTCCTAAACACCACACACATACC
>JACBKR010006134.1:0-14529 GCA_014218235.1 Colocasia esculenta | reverse complement strand
CATTGGCCATTATTAATGAATGTGGGTATCTACATTTAAAATTTAAGTGAGATGCTGACCGGGCACGGCGTGTGCCCAAGGGCTCCAATCTAGCCCCAATGACGGCGAGTCATAAATATACTGTTAACCATGGGGTATAATGATTACTGGCGTTGCATCTACGCTGGGAGTCGTGAGGTCGTTTTGAATGATAGATATAATAACCACATACACGTGTCCTAGTGTACATTCTTGATGGATCTTTCGTCTTGGTGTACATTAGTTCTTCGTGCCTGATTAAGTGAATCATTTTAAAAGTTCGTGTTCGTGCGTGCTTGCTTGCGTGATATGGCCATCCTGCATTAATGCAATTAGTGATATCTTGCGTTCTTGAAAACTATTGACATCAAGTGAAATCTTGCGTGCTTGTACAAAGTGATCTATTGCTAGTTCTATCTTGTTATATCCTTCTAAAATCTGTTCTATCATGATCACTCTCTCTAGCTTGTTTCCATGTATCATGTTTTTAATGATTTTTATTCGTACATGCATATCCTGACATTCATCGTGCTTACCTAGTTCTAAATTGTTAATCACTTATATCATTGCCCGCACATTGAGATAATCTTACTGGGCTAGTTTGCTCATCCCCTACTTTTACCCAATCTAGGTGACTATGAAGTTCAAGAGAAGAGCAAGTTGAGGATAGGAATGCGTTCGAGTGATGAGCGTTCCAGTTATGAGTCTATCTATAGTTAGTTTATTTTGAGTGTTAAACAATGTAGTAGGAGTGAGATATTATGTACTTTCCTTTTTATTGAGTCTTAGTCCTGTAATAGTTTCCATTTGAAATACAATGAGTTGAGATTGGAATAAAAGATTAGTTGAGTTCAATATTTGGGCCCAATGATGATGTATGTTGTTATACATTTAATGCGTGCTAGCTAAGACTTATTTGTCGACTGTTCACGTCTCGGGGTATCGATTAATTTTCCGCATTAAATATCTACTGCGTAATTCTCGGGACGTGACATGCAACCTGCGGCATGTGCACGAACCTTGCAGGGAAGCCGCACACCTGCAAAATATTTAAAAAACACCAGCCTAACACTAGTCGGACGTGTTTAGCAACGCACTAGTACCTTTCTTTGGGACAGCTATAGTTATTACTTCTTACAAATCTCAGTAGACTCCTCACTCTAAAAGCACTGTAACGACCCGATCCTGGACCCTCGCCCAGGGTCCCGAGGGTCGTTCTGCCACCCACGGATCCAAAGATCCGGAAGGGTTAGAAGAAATAGTCTAGTGAGATATGTACTGAATTTAAATAACTATAACAATATGTACAATATACAAAGGTCTGTACACGTGTCCCAAGCAAAAGCACAAGTACAAGAAGAAAGTACAGTCCTTAAGGGGCATACCCCGATGATCTGCAAAGCACAACTCTCAGCTCACTCGGCTACAAGAGCTCACAACGCTCGCTCTCATCGCTGCTGACAACACAGGGTGCCACAGCCACCACCGCAACCTGTCTGACACCGAGCTCCCGCGACGACGAGCCCCTAGCTGAAGGAAGTAGGGGGGTGAGCCTCGCGAACAAGGCCTAGTAGGGATTACCAATCCCTTACCAGCCAGAGTAGTAGGAACTCGAAAAACAGAAAAACTACACTAGAAAGCTGTAAAGCGAGTAACACCTACAGCATGATACTACTAAGCAGCGGAAGAGAACAGCGCAACGCCACGACCACCAACCAAGGTCGGGCCACACACACGACTCCCTCAAAAACCAACGGAGTCGAACACACAGCGGAAGCAACCCTCGGTACACTCGTCGAGACCACGCAACCACAAGGCAAGAATGACGTCTCACCGCAAGCACGACCACCTCAGACCTCCACAAGGTCGAGGGCCCACAAGCAGAACCACCTCAGACCCCGGACACACCGCAAGGTCGGGAAGCTACACACGCCGGTGCCATCACGGGCTGGCACCCAAGAACGGGACCACGGAACCGAGAGAACATCGAAGTGGAAACCACCAGAAGCACGGGTCTGCACAAGGCCAGACCAACGATGCCCACGGAAACTAGGCACAGCCAAGCTATAACCGCTGTGCAAGCTAGGGCAACGGATAACACTTGGAAACGTCGTGAGGAAACGCCGTCACAACAACAGCAACCAAGCCACCGCCACTAGCAGCCAAGGGGGGGACCCGCAATCTGCACGCTCTGCTCGCTAGCCTAGCTCCTGCCTCCGCCCCCGCACAAGGGCGAGATAGAGCCGCCACAGAAACACACAACACACGTAACACCGCAGCTTGGCCAAGTTGCGGCCTCACGCCTGACACCACTACATGGCTCGGAACCAACGCAGAGAGAGGTAGTGAGACAAGGGACTGACTAGCCTGCACCGGGTAGAACTCCAGCCGTCCTCGGTGTCCCAGGCCTAGTCAAGAGAGCTCTACAAACGACTCAGCACCGCTGTCTAAACCACTGTTTTCCCCTCAGCTCCAGAGTCCGCTCACGTGGGCTGCCAACTCGAGCACGCTCGTAGCCCCGAACACTCCTCAAAGGCTCCCGAGGACGGGGGTCCCAGATAACGGTAACAACCTCTCAGATCGGGGGACAAGCCCTCAAGTGCTTAGCACCGGGCGAATAGGTGGGGCAGTACACAAAAAACACGCCGAACCGCTGGCTTGTAACACACGACAAGCCCAGCGAGCACGAGGCACGCACAGACCCCTAGGAGGTCTGTCGGCCAACCAAACACGCACGGAAAAGACAGAGTCTCAGAACACTACCAGCCAACACAGAACACGTCGCTCTGCTAATAATCGATTGACCGCCAGTCAATCGATTATTAGACAGACGCGACCCTCCTGGCACCACTGCCAGGACACGGCCACGAAGGTGTCACTTTCGGTCACTGAATGCAGGAGGCAACCAGCCGCGTTCCCTACTAGAAGTCTTATGGGCAAGGGCTGCCCTGGGGCACACGCCGACACAAACTGGGCCCACGGAAACACCCGAGCGGCACAGGCACTGTCGTGACCCCCAAGGCCGTCGCGACACCATCGCGATGGGGAGGGCACCGCGACAGCCTTATCGTGACGGGGCAAGGCGCAGACCCTGTCGCGACCTGGAACCGTGTCGCGATAGCGACCTTGTCGCGACCGGGAAGCGCGTCGCGACGGCCTTATCGCGAACGCCAACCGCATCGCGATAAGGTCGCGCCCGACCGGGCCGACGCCTCCTCTGATGTCGCGACACGCCAAGCCGTCACGACACCAGCAGGGAGGCAGACCAGCGGGATCCTCAATCCCGGGCTGCCCACAAACCATACAAACACACCACAAGAGGGAGGGGAGCATGGGGAAAGCAGTAAAGCTATATATAAACCCCGAGGGGCTCCCAATCCACCCGGATCGGGAAGGGCACAAGAAATCCCTACCTTTCACGAAGAACCGAACTCACAAAGGGCCTTCACGATGCACGGCCACCTCCTCCTCGCTCCACGACGTTGCTCCGCCGCTCCGCACAAGCTCGTCGGCCGCTCCACGCTCGGATCGCCGGAGGGGAGCCTCCCCCATCGTCAGAGAAGTGGGGAAAGGGAAGAAGAGGAGAGAGAGGGGGAAGGGGCGCCGGCCAAGGCTTTTAGCCTTCGGCCCCCGAGACGCGACGGACCGCCCCGTCGCGTTAAGCACCTTAACGCGATGAGTCAACGAACCGCGACAAGAACGCGCCCCCCACGGGCGCCGCAACAACGTGACAGGCCGTACTGACACACCTGCCACTCTGATAGGCGTCAGATGACTGCACAACGGAATACGACAAACACTGTCGCGACCCTTGACCGGTTGTGACAAGAACGCGACAGGCAATCTGGGCGCGACAAGAACGCGGCACACACCTGCATCGCAACAGGGATAACTGTCACGTCGGGCACCCCCGAAGCGACACTAACGCGTCGCCCAGCCTGGACGCGTTAGTGGCTAGTCATCTCAGACACCGGACGGAAAGCCGGGAAGCCGGGTCTTACATTACAAGTCTCTTACACACGTACTTGAGCAATTCTCACGCGCGGAATGCGCATACACTCTAGCACAATAGGAAAGCCCCTTTTTGGATTGTGGTGAACTCTCCGTCGGATATTCCTTCTGTCGAACTAGTGACCCCTTGACCAAGGCCTCTATAAGTCTCCTCTGACCATGGATTCCCACATGACCAATGAGTAGGTTGTACCATTGAAGTACCCAGAATTTAGTATGCATGTATCTCTCTTCTCTTGACATTCTTAACGAAATCTTTCTCTTCTCATCTTGACTTCTAGAGTACACTTATAATGAACATAATACCAAGTTACTAATAGGTGATTGGACTAAATTAAAAACACATCATTATACTGTCGGATTGAACTCTTGAACTATTGCCTTAACTATCTTGTTATTATTGAACTCTTGAAAGTCTTGTTAAAAGACCATACTTGATTGTGAGTATCTACATTTAAATTACTTGAGATGTTGGATTGGGTACGATGAGTGTCCAAGGGCTCCAGTCTAGCCCTCTCGACAGAGAGTCAAAATATACTGTTAACCATTGGGGTATAATGATTATTGGCGTTGCATTTGCGCTGGGAGTACTTACGTGTAAATACTAAATACATACACCACATTACACGTGTTCATGATATGCATTCCAAAGTGGCATAGATCCTTAGTGCATGTTAATGACTCGTGAACCAACTATCTTGCTCGTGAAAGATACATGCTTGTTACATGCTTGCTTGCTTGCTCGTGAAATGGCTAATCTTATTACATGCTATCTTGCTCTTGCTCGTGAAATGTCCATTTTGCTGGATCATTGTTCACCCTATCAGGGAATCTTGAATACAACTTTCTTGTCAGGTTTTACTATCATTGATTTAATTGCATGGTCATATCTTGTTTATGCATTCTCGCTTTGAAAATGTTAAACACTTATATCATTGTTGAAAGATGTAAATTCTATTGGGTTAGTGCGCTCATTACCTACTTTTCGACATTTTAGGAGAATAAGAAATCGATGAGGAAGAGAACCAATGCTATACTGAGAATGAACAAGAGTGAAGAGCGCTCTCAAGTCTTAGTATTGGAGTCGTGGTATCTTAATATTATAGTATTATAGTTTGAGTATGAGAGTATTACACTAATGTAGTAGGAGTGAGGATAATATATATGTAATTTTCCTTTTTATTGAGTCATAGTCCTGTAGTTCAAACTTGAAATGGACTATGTACTAGTTCTTATTATTAAAATGAATTAAAGAATTTGAGATTTATGATAAGCGTAAATTAGTTGTGTTATATATGATTGCTCACTAGAAGTTTATTTGCCAACTGTTCATGTCTAACTGATCAATTATGCCATACTTTGGGACGTGACATTCGTCCTTTCTCTCCCTTTCTTCCGTGTTTCCTGGTTGTCTCTCTAACCTCCCCCTAACTAGTGCAATCTCTGGTTCTCCCCCGTCTTTTCCCTCCGTCGTGATCCCCCTTCTTGCATAGACCGTAGATCTCCCTCATGGCCCTCCCTTCCATTCCCCTCCTACCTCCGTCTTCTCTCTGCCTTCCTTCCTTCGCCTTTATCCATCCCATCGTCACCCCTTCTATTTCAGTCCCTCCTCCACTCTCCACCCTCGCCCTTGGAGCGACCCTTCCCTAACCTTAACCTCCAGCCTACATCAACCCCAGGTAGCCCCTTCCCATCTCCCCTGTTCACCCTTGACCGCTCCTCCACCTTCTCTCCTGGCGCAGCCACCCTCCAGGCTCCAGCCTCCTCTTTTTCTCCTCCTCAACTACTCTGCAGCCTCCATTTCCGTCCCCACCTTCCCTCGGCAATTTCGCCCTTTGTGCCCTTCTGTAGCTGCTGTAGAGGGTTCTGACTGGCTTTAATATTTGTGATAATTTCTATTTCTTGTGTTTGTTTGTTCAGGTTCTGCCATTTTAATAGCCACAGCTCTGTTCAACATTACCAGATTCTCATTGTAGTTGAGTTCTGGGTGCGATCTCGAGTTCAACTGGTCTAGGCTATAAGTCTATGGAAGACCTCATTCTGGAGGTTTAGAGCCTATGGTACAGCTTGTGTTCTGGGGATCACCATTCATCCGAGCTAGATAACCCTTCTTATTGCAGATATGAAGTGCAGCCCTTCTCCATCCGAGTAGGCCCCAGTTGGATCACGACAGCTCCATCCCTATTTTCTAGTTGGCAGTGCCATGCTCTAGTTATCCATTGTTATGGCTAGTCTTTTGTTGGCATCTACTTGATCGTGCTTACAATATTAGATTTACGATCTATATTGTTTTGTCTTCCAGTAGGATGGTTAAGTTATGTTTAGTTATATTCTGGTTTGCTTGTGTACTTTTTGAGAGTCTACTATCCGGTTATGTTTTATGTAATAATTGTTAATTAATGAAATGGAACTTTATGCTCCGCTCTTTGATAAAAAAAAAGGTATGTGTGTGTAAGGAAATCACACATTGAGAGTATGGAAATATGGAGAGGGAATATTCTTCTATTAGAAATCTGAGAACCTTTTTAAAGGAAATAAGATCTTGATGAATCGAGGTATAAATAAGCCATTGAGTAATTTTTTTAGGAAAATAGTTTAGTAACACCATTTGATAACACATTAAAATAACACATCAATCAAAATACACCACATCTCATCAATTATGAGGTGTTTTTACTTTTTTACTTTAGTTGCTGATGTGGCACAGTTTTAATGGTGATTACCAAATGATGTTACCAAATGGTGTTACAAAACTGTTTCTCATTTTTTTATTATACACTTTTCTTTGGCTACTTAAAGAGCCGTTGTCACTTTGGCGCCATTTCCTATTACTCACTTGCGTAATAGATGTGAAGTATCTTGTATCACCGCTATATATACCAATCACATGGAGACCGTTAGAAAATTAAATAAGATTTATCATTATATCATATCTCATATTTTGCCACCCTAAATAAATTAATCACATATGAATGAGGTAAGACACCTCAGATTTTAATTTGCTTTACATCAAGTATTTCTCTAGGGAGAAAGATTTATTGCACTTACATATTACACTTTAAGTGTAATATGACTAGGCAACAAATCTATGTGGCATCTAACAATTAGATTGTCACTTTATCACTCCTCATGTGAGAGATGCCAAATAAATTATTACCTAAAATTATTGTACTTAAAGTGTAATACATAAGTACAATAAACCTTTCTCTTCTCTAAGACACCAATAATCTATTTGTAAAATGGTAGATTACCCTCTCACTTAGGTCTATGATGCTCCCCAAGTAACATCTTTAGAGTCACCACGACATTGGTAGAATTTGATCAAACATATTCTAGAAAAAACAATAATTGGTGTCTACCCTTGCTAAATAGCTAGCGGTATGATATGAATGGATTCACACAGCTCTATTAATCCATGTCATGCCATGTAAATCATGACATGAGGGCTGATTGAACATGTGACATTGATCAGGACTTGCTATTAGTCAACTTGTACATCATTTGACACACCTTCCACTGCGCTAAAAATATTTTGTCATCATCTGTTTTGCATGAATATTTGTGTATCGCTGAGTTGAAGTCAATTCATCAATCTTATATATCACTGTAAGAAGAGTAACATTAAATGATATTAGGAAATAGGAAGTTTGTATTCCCTCTAAATTTTAATTTGTACATATGCATATCTCTAATCTAAGTATATTATAGTGAATATCTTTTATTTATGTAAAGTAGTGAGATGATATCTTCGTCTTAACTCTCATTATATTATTCGGATTAAATTTAAGTTAAATGACGAAATGACTTACCTACCCTCGTCAACAACTGCCCTTTCACCATCTGGCCTGGCATCCAGCCAACACCGGCGGCGAGCTCCTGGAGGATAGAGGCTTCGTGTTCCCCTCCCTCAGCCACCGCTCCCTTCCGCGCCCCGGTCGGCCCTGCTCCGGTCGCATCTAGGCCGGCACTGACTGCTGCATGGGTACCGATGGGCACTTCTCCTGTGTTACCGGTGACTGCAACTCTCACTCCACCGGTCTGGGGCGAGCGATAAGGTCGCCTACAGCGTCAGCCTAGTCGACGAGTTCAGTGTCCCCCTGACGGTGATGCCGCACGAGGGAATGGGGTGTCTCCTGTCGTGGGCTGTCGGGCCGACCTACTCGGCACCGCTACTGGTGTGGCGGGGCGGGGCAGGTGGTGGGTTGCAAAAGCAGGTGCACGGTCTTGGATGGACGAGCTGTGCTGCCGCAACGCATACAGCACCTCGGCGTGCTGCCAGCTGCCGTCAGCTACTCAGGCTACTTCAAGCAGGCCTGCCGGCGATGTACACCTACGCCCAGGACAGCCCTCTCGCTCGCCGATTGCGCTCTTCGATCCCCAACCCTACACTGACTGCCACCAGTGGGGCTGCCGGTTGGAGTCCCTCGTTGTGAGTTAAGGATGATGTCCTCGTACCACAAGACTCCCAGCAAGTCTCCCGTGCGAAGACTCTGCATTGTAGATAAAGTGTTAGTGATCATCCGCACGTAGTACAACCTGTGTTTATCCTTATCCATTGTTGCTATTTTATCTGTTGTTATACAGTAGGAAGTCCTTGCGTTCCAGGACTCTGTTGTAACTCTGGACTCTCTTGTTATAAATGTAAATACCATCTCTGAAGCAGCTGCGAATTGCACTGCTCTCTTCCACTTTCTTCCTGTCGTTTCTTTACATGGTATCAGAGCCTACTGCTCAACAGCCTTGATCCATGGCCAGCGCTAGCAATCCTCCACAGTGGCACCCTCCGCTGTACTGCCGTTCCTCCCCTTAAAGTTGTCCCGCGACAACTATCTTCTCTGGAAAGCCCAGTTCGTACCTCTGCTCAAGAGCCATGGCCTCCTATCCATGGTTGACGGCTCGTGCGACCCTCCATCGCCAACGATCCCGTCCATGGAGAGGACGGAAAGGAGAAGGCAGTCCCAAATCCAGTCTTCTCTGCATGGGAAAAGACTGATCAGATGGTCCTCTCCTGGCT
Source organism: Colocasia esculenta (assembly GCA_014218235.1). NCBI lineage: Eukaryota > Viridiplantae > Streptophyta > Magnoliopsida > Alismatales > Araceae > Colocasia > Colocasia esculenta. Next base: position 5,486 of record JACBKR010006134.1, on the reverse strand, counting down.
CATTTCTTCCCTGACAGAGCCACTCCTTCCCTTGGTCGTTGGACATGATACAGCAAAGGCCGTCTGGGACGCCCTTGCTCGCGCCTTTGGTTCGCGCTCTCGCTCACGTGTGCTGCAGCTTCGCACCAAGCTTCACGGCGTCCGCCGCGGCACTGCCTCCGTCGGCGAATATGTGCAGTCCATCAAATCAGTTGCGGACGAGCTTGCTGCGATTGGTCATCCTCTGGATGACGATGATCTTGTCATGATCGTCCTTGCAGGTCTTGGACCCAGCTATGAGGCTTTCATCTCCAGTATCACTACTCGGCTGGAATCTTTTACCATTGAAGATGTCTTGGCTCATCTGACTGCTCATGAGACGCTGATGGCATCTCAACGTTCCAGTCTTGAGGAAGCTTCTGGCTTCCCATCTGCCAACGTTGCCACTGCACCCTCCCACACCTCCAAAGATCGCCCCAGCAGCACTCCTGCTTCTGGTGGCCGGGGTCGTGGACGCGGCAAATATCGAGAGCCACGTTGCCAGATCTGCTTGCAGTTCGGTCATCGGGGTCCAGCATGCTCGGAGCGCTTCAACCATGCTTTCCCCGGAGGGCATCCATCTCAGACGCCGGGTACTCCTACAGGGCGTTCGTCTGCGCCATTACTCCCTGGCCCACCTGGCTTCCCTGCTGCCTTCACAGCCTCCTACCCCAGCTTTGGCGCCCATCCGATGCCCCTCGCTGCTGCACCTGCTCTGCCGACGCACACTTCTTGGTACCCAGATAGCGGGGCGACTCATCACATCACGCCAGATTACCATACGCTGCTGCACCCGCAAAGCTACGGCGGTTCTGATAAGTTGCATGTTGGGAACGGGGAAGGTTTGCCCATCTCCTCCATTGGCTCCGCCATCCTTCCTTCTTCCTCACGTACCTTCAAGCTATCTAATGTTCTTCATGTTCCCACTATAACTCGTAACTTACTTTCTGTTCAACAGTTCACCAATGATAACAATGTTTTAATCGAGTTCCATCCCTTCTTCTGTCTTGTTAAGGATCGGACATCGGGGACAGTTCTTCTACGGGGGAGCTTAAGGATGGACTCTACCACTTCCCGGCTCGCCGATCTCCACTCCACTCTTCTTGGTGAACGGCTTCTCCACCTACCTGGCATGCTCGTCTTGGGCATCCACACTTTCGTGTTCTTTCTCATATCTTAAATAAGTATGGGTTACCTGTTACCCATCGAGCGCGTCCTGTAGTTTGTGAATCTTGTTCCACTGCAAAGAGTCACAAATTCCCATTTGTACGCTCTTATCATCTTTTTCATCAATAAAACCATTACAGTTGGTTCATTCTGATGTATGGGGGCCTGCTCCCGTTGTCTCTCATCTCGGTTTCTCTTATTATGTTATTTTTGTTGACGACTTTAGCCGCTTCACGTGGTTGTTTCCCCTCAAGCGAAAGTCCGATGTACTGGATGTCTTCCTTCAATTTCAGCGACATGTCGAGCGTTTGTTCGGACTCCCCATTCTCGCCCTCCAATCAGATTGGGGCGGCGAGTATCAGTCCCTACATCGTCACCTCGATCGCTGCGGCATTCTTCATCGGGTTTCCTGTCCTCACACGCCCGAACAAAATGGCACAACTGAACGGAAACACCGTCACATCGTCGAAACCGCGCTTGCCCTTCTTTACACTGCATCCCTGCCTCACAAATTCTGGGATGAGGCGGTTTCTACTGCTGTTTACCTCATTAACAGGTTTCCCACACCAGTTCTTCGTTCTCTCTCACCCTTTGAACGCCTATTTGGCAAAGGTCCTGACTACTCTCTTCTACGCACTTTTGGTTGCGTGTGCTATCCCTATCTTCGTCCATACGCTGCCCATAAACTCTCCCCGCGTTCAGATCGCTGTGTCTTCTTAGGCTACAGCGCCATGCATCTTGGCTATCGCTGTCTCTCCCTCTCCACTGGGCGCCTCCATGTCTCACGGCATGTTACCTTTGATGAGCACGTTTTTCCTTTTGCAGCATCAGGTTCTGAAGCAGTCACTGATCTGGTTGCTACGTCATCATCCCAGCGCGGCATTCTGGGCCCGCCTCCGTTATTCCAGGTGCCAGCTTCGCCACCTCAGTCGCCTCCCACTCCCGCTACAACGCCGCCTGTGCTGCCAGTGCCCACGCCGCCTCCTCCTGAGGGCGTCCCTACGCAACCGGGCGCGCCTGGCGCACCTGCCCCACCTGCGCCTGCCGCCGCCGCCCCGCCACCTACGCCAGAGCACGCCGCCCTGCCTGCGACAGACTTGCTCACACAAGCCTCTCCACCTCCGCGTATGCGTTCTTTGGCCGATCTCTATGCCGTCACAACCCCTGCCCCACCACGGGCGATGGTCACCCAACGCCATCCTCTACCCGCTTGTTTCGCGACCAACGTCTCCACTGTCGAACCCACATGCTTTACCCAGGCTTCTAAGGACGTGGCATGGCGGGCAGCTATGGCTGCTGAGTTTGATGCTCTTTTACGGAATGGCACCTGGTCACTCGTTCCACGACAGCCTGGGATGAACGTGGTTAGCTGCAAGTGGGTGTTCAAGTTGAAGCATAAGGCAGATGGCTCCATTGATCAACATAAGGCGAGGCTCGTCGCCAAAGGTTTCCGCCAACAGCCCGGCGTTGATTTCCATGAAACTTTTAGCCCGGTGATTAAGATCACCACTGTTCGTCTCTTACTCGCTGTTGCCATCAGCTGCGGCTGGACGATACGACAGCTCGACGTCTCTAATGCATTCTTACATGGGCAACTCGACGAACTGGTCTTTATGGAACAACCTCCTGGCTTCACTCATCCGACACTTCCCCAGCATGTTTGTCGACTGCATAAGTCGATATATGGACTTCGGCAGGCTCCCCGAGCTTGGTTCCTTCGCTTGAGCTCCCGTCTTCAGCAACTTGGCTTTCACGGTCTAAGACGGATCCCTCACTGTTCTACAGGATCTCTGGGTCCTCCCGCCTGTACATTTTGATCTATGTGATGACATCTTAGTAATGGGCAATGACACAGGGGGCGCTCATCTGCTTATCCAATCTCTCAAGGAGGAATTTGCTGTTCGTGATTTAGGGGCTGCCCATTATTTTCTGGGCATTGAACTACAGCAGCACCCCGAGGGATGTGTTCTATCTCAATCCACCTATATTGTGGACCTACTGCGGCGTGCTAAGATGGACCAAGCCAAACCTCTTTCAACACCGCTTGGGTCGCCTGCTCCGCCATCTCCTTCTGACACCACTCCCATCGATGATCCTTCTCTCTACCGAAGCATCGTTGGGGCTCTCCAATATCTCACCATCTCCCGGCCTGATATAGCATTCGCTGTCAACCGGGCCTGTCAATTTATGCAGTCTCCTTCTATCTCGCACTGGGCTACTGTTAAAAGGTTGCTGCGCTATCTCAAAGGTACAATTGATCATGGGCTCCTCCTCCGTCGTGCTTCGTCTCTTCAGCTAAGTGCCTATAGCGATGCTGATTGGGCTGGGTCTTCTACGGATCGGCGTTCCACAAGTGGTTATCTCATCCTTCTTGGCAGCAACATTATCTCATGGAGCTCTAAGAAGCAGTCCACAGTCGCCCGCTCAAGCACAGAAGCTGAGTATAAAGCCATCGCTAATGCCACTGCCGAGCTGATCTGGCTCCGCTCGCTTCTTTCCGAGCTTGGTTTACCCCAGCCGTCTCCTCCTATTCTATTGTGTGTGACAACATTGGTGCCACATATCTTGTAGCCAATCCAGTGTTTCACGCAAGAACGAAACACATTGAAATAGATTTTCACTTTGTACGTGAGCAGGTCGCGTCAAAGCAGCTGGTGGTTTCTTTCATTTCCACCACCGATCAGTGGGCAGATATTCTCACTAAGGCACTGGCTAAATCCAGATTTAGCATTCTTCGGGACAAGCTGAATGTTGTACCCCACATTAGCTTGAGGGGGCGTGTTAGTGATCATCCATGCACGTAGTACAATCTGTGTTTATCCTTATCCATTGTTGCTATTTTATCTGTTGTTATACAGTAGGAAGTCCTTGCGTTCCAGGACTCTGTTGTAACTCTGGACTCTCTTGTTATAAATGTAAATACCATCTCTGAAGCAGCTGCGAATTGCACTGCTCTCTTCCACTTTCTTCCTGTCGTTTCTTTACATAAAGACTCTACGGAGTCCCACAGCAAGCAGAATTCTGCAACATGAAGTTGTGCATACTCTGTACCTGGATAACCATTAGAGTTGTATACTATGTCCAACTCTACTCTCTTGTTGTACCTATAACAAAGACTATATATATAAATCTACAGGCTCCCACGCAAGTGTGTGAAGCCAGTTTTTCCTTCGCCAGTTTGCTCCTCTTCCATCTCTTACATGGTATCAGAGCTACCTGCCTAACAGCTCTGTGATTCTGGTTCTTTCTTTTCCGGTCATATTACCGAGTGCTTCCTGCTGCAAGCATTATGGATCCATCAGCTTCCTCTCCTCTGTCACAACCTCCCCCTCACCGAGTACTATGTCTCTCCTCACCATCAAACTCACCCACGACAATTATGTCCGGTGGTGTAGACAGTTCATGGCTGCCCTTCGTGCGAACGGTTTCTGGGTCTTCTCTGTTGGAAAAAAACCAACACACATACTTGAACAGGAGGATTGGTGCTGCAAAAACCGTGCAGCGTTTTCTCATATCTTTCTCTATTTAAAAAAAACACAGAACAAAGCCATAATTGGCCAAAAACGCAACCCAATAAAGGGTGATCGTGGGCAGCCTTCAGTAACGGGAGCATTAAATGCCCAGCATTAAATGCCCCCCCAGTGGCGGATCCTGAACATTAGTTCAATGGGGTCAACTTAATTCTAGGGGGGTCACCCTTAAATTCAGTGGGGTCACCTTACATAAAATTTTAACATATACAAACAAAAAAAAAAATTTAAGACTCCCCTAAGACTCTCCTTCCAAGTCAGTGGGGTCACGTGACCCCACTGACTTGTAGGAGGATCCTTCACTGCCCCCCCCCCCCCCACTCTCCTATGTACCGCATGACCCGGACAAGAGGGCCGCTCAAACGGAAGGGATTTAAACACAGAATAAACGCATAATTAAACACAGGATTAAACATAACAAACTCCCCCAATCCTGATGTATTCTACTTGATCTCGACGACGCCAATCTTCGAGCGGAGCTCTTGGAACTTGACCCGGCCAAGTGGCTTCGTGAGAATGTCTGCCAACTGCTCGTTAGAGCTGATATATTCAACATTGATCTTGCCTCCCTCGATGCACTCTCGAATATGGTGATACCGAGTATCAATGTGCTTGCTCCGATCATGGAGCACGGGATTCTTGCAGAGAGAGATGGCTGACTTGTTGTCCACCTTGAGCACAGCCGTTTAGGCTTGCCACCGCTGATCTCACTTAGCAGTCATGTGAGCCAAACACCTTGGCACGCCGCGGTGGAGACGGCGATGTACTCGG
>JACBKR010006133.1:0-14419 GCA_014218235.1 Colocasia esculenta | reverse complement strand
GTCTGTCGACAGCTAGGAAGTGGGATGTCGACAGCTACTGTCCTCCCAGAACAATTTCTGGGGTCTGACACAATCTGTCTACAGACCAGAGTCGGCTGTCGACAGGCGAGGAACATCTGTCGACAGGTCAAGGCTATCTGTCGAAAGCTCCTGTCAGTTCTGCATTTCTAAGTTCTGGAAGCATGTTACTTGTCGACAGGTAAGTGCTAGCTGTCGACATGTGTGATCTAAACTTCCAGGAATCTTGAAAAACTACCATAGGAAATTCTACCAAGTGTTCCTATGAATCTTTAAATGATTGACAACATCCACAAGAGTCTTGTTTCCAGTTCTAAACACCACTTTCCATGAAGGGAACAAGTAGAACAATAGGTATATATGTGGCATGGAAATTGAGGAAAATGGCAGCTAGAAGTGCAACACTTCCTGACAACAATTTTCTTGCTTCTAATGGGATGAGTTTCATGATATGCTTGAATCATAGCACAAACTCTAGCTAAAGTATGATTAAAAGGAATAGAGCAACACATCTATGGTTGTTTCAAGTGTGTGTACATGGTAAACACTTAATCATGAAGTTCTTGTGTAGGAATAAGAAGCAAGAATAGAAGAAGGAACCAAAGGAAGGTGAGTTCTAAATAACATGAAACAATTAGTACATATGAGGTATGCAAATGGAGAACCCACAAGCATGAAATTATGGAAGTGAAGATGAATCGTAGGAAGAAACTATCTCTAGATATTCCATTCATACTCAATACAATCTATATCTGACTTTTAACTATCTAGCTTAACCTCAGGCTTCTACCCATCCTCACAGGTCACTACATGATGTTGAAGACCAATAACTATTTGAATCCTCAACCAATGCTCTGATACCATTTTGTCACGTCCCGTCATTTAATATACCTATAATGCCGGAACGTGAACGCATGAGGAATCAGAGTAAAATTTAACTAGTGGAGCAGTAAATTGCTCAGGAGCTCTACTAGATAAAAATCTATAGTTGACATTCTATGAATATTACAAGATTTCCAATTTACAATCTCCATATAAAAATGCCGTCAAAGTTGTCTTCCACACACATATCCGATGTCCCGCCTTTTAGAACTGCAGATACCTGAAAAAAGTAGGATTTGGTGAGCTAAACGCCCGAGGATTCAAATCCTCAATCAAAGATAAATGTATGATGATCAAGAAAAAGACTTGACTGATATCAAGAGAACGAACAAGTATCTTACATGGTAGTGAAATTGGAACAGTAGTACTGAAATACAAAATGTGCTCAGGAATTCACAGTGAATCTCATAGTTTGGTTCATATATAAATTCTCACAGGACAGGTAACATGGATGACCATAATCAAACAGGTATTGATGCAATGCCAAACATCCTGAACATCCTTTATCATTCCGCGCGGCCCGTAAATGAATTTGGGGCTCCTCCAAGGACTGGACCAGCCCTATTTACACAGACATAATAATTATGTGGGGTCCAAGGACCCAATAACTGTCATCATAACCTAATCAATAACCACAGGGGTACTCAAGTATTCAAGCTCTCAAGAGATCAAAGTCTTATTACTTCAGTTACGGAATACAGGAAAATATAATCCACTGGGTACGATTGTAGATGGTAACTTCAAGAATAATTCAAAGAAGGGTAAGCTCACAAGATTGATGAACTCTGTAGTGATATGATAGTAAATTACCAAGATAGAAGGTGTAGCTTGTCAGGCTAATAGGGTGAATTTCCAACAAAGGTTGTATACAGAAGAGTGCTGGAACACTGGCCAGGACAACATGTGTCGACAGCAGGAAGTGACTGTCGACAGATCGCAACAGTCAGAACATGGTTTGCTGGTTCTGGGGACGCATCTGTCGACAACTATGGCCTGGCTATCGACAGGTAGCATCAATCCGCAATTTGAGGGTCTGGGGACTAGACCTGTCGACAGCATCATCTGCCTATCGACAGCTGAAAATTCTTCTTTGAGAAATGACTTTAAGTACACAATAAAGACTTTAATTATGGAACCTATGAATCAAGGTAGGAATTGTATCAAAAGAAGAACCTATTTGTAGTTTCCACAATGATTTATATGCTAGACAGCAGATGAAACATAAGTTACAATCCATATTGTCTAGCTAGAACTAAACATGAGTAGTACCGAGAGTATAGCCTTATAACAAAAATTTAGATGGAAGGATTCCTACAAGATAGGCATTAAATCTCAAAGTATTTTAAGGATCCAAATCAAGATTTGAAGTACAAGCATCTGAACAGAAGTTAGTCACGGGTTCTAATGGTATTGTGACTTCTAACAAAATTCTTATAACATGTACAAGGATCAAAGGTGGAAGAAGAAGAAAAAGAGTGATCTTGAAGTAAAACAAGAAATCTTCTCCTTCCACGTAAGAGTGTTTATCAAAGCTATGGAAGAATAGTAGGTTTACAGAAGTATCAACTTGATTATTAACATGAGTTATTTGTCATGTGTGGAGACATGATTAAGGAAGAAATTAGATGATCCTACAAACACACATACTAAAACGTAATTATAGAAAATGGACACCACATTCTTAAGAGAACTCTCAAGTTCAAAGGCAGGTTGTAGGTATTCATGAATTCTTTAGCAAAGGTAGGAGACAAGGATTAAGAAAGAAAAGAGAAGAGAATAGACTAGAGAAGAGAATCCTACAGACACACAACTAGAAAATGATTATAAGGGATGGATACACAGTTCAAAGAGAATTCACAAGTTCAAAACAAGTAAGTAGGTGTCATGACCTCTTTAGCAAAGGTAGGAGTCAAGGATTTAGAAAAGAGGAGAGAAAGGAAGAGAATCCTACCTGTTTTGAGAAGGTGAAGACTTCACTTCCCTAACAAAAGATCCCCGACTAGCAGGAGGAAGGAGATGGGGTAGCAACTTCAATAGCAACAAACAACAACTAGGCAGCTGCACCTTCAACAAAGGAAGTTAGAAGCAGCAGTTCATGCAGCAGCAACTTCCACCAAACTAAAACAACACTCACGAGGTGGTCAAGGTGCAGGTAGCGGCTAGCATAGCCCTAGCAGCCAGTAGCACCACAGCTTCCCTAGCTGCAGCAGTCCCAAAATTAATATAGCCAAGCACAGCAGTAGGTGCAGCCAACGGTAGGAGAGAGACAGGAGCAAGAAGTGGAAGGTCTTGCACGCTAGGTTGGGAGGTTTTTATAACCATCCAAACATCTCATGCACGATGGCATGTCGGCCATCAAGGTGTTAAGTTTTAAACCCCTTAAACCATACCTAGACATGTTTGCCATGCATAGCTCCCATGGCTTACACCAAAGGGTTAACGTGTTAATCCCACCTCCATGTGCGCTGGCCTTCCCACGGCCTCCCACGTAAGCACCAGAAATTCCAGAAAAAACCCAACCGTAATTGGACCATAATTCGGCTGGCCCAATATTGTTGATGTAAACATGTTCAAATGATGTTCATTTGTTAAAATTTCAACCATAAGCGAATATGATGGTTTTACAAATTATGGTGATTTTAGTTTAATTTTAGAATTTATTTTATGCTGGGTGAAAAATCGTCCGGAAATAGTTGTGTCAGCTTAATCTCGAAATCCGCACGCCAACAGTTCTAGATATTTATATTTATGATATCACCATATTTTTCTAAGAATTATGGTGTTCTCAGATTTCATTTTTGTGACAGTTTTTCGTTGTCGCCCTGTCGAGCGCGCACCTTTAAGTACGACACTGAGATATTATCAATTATTACAATGTTACTCTTAAATTAAAGTTAATTACATCCCGTGACAGTGGTTATGTTTAATCATCAATTTAATCATATTTTTCTAAGAAATAAAAATTTTGGGTTGTTACAAGAACATTGCACCTTTGATTGTCATTTAGATAGTCGAGATAGATAGCACTCGAGTGTAATGCCAAGCACTCTGATCATTAAGTCCAAGGGCACTAACACTTTCGGGCGCACATCCTAGGACCAGATCGGGCCCTTTATATTTTTCCAGGCATTAGTTATATTGTTTATCTTTAGAGAATCAGTCAATGGCCAATAGAGAGTACCAAGAAATAGATGAGAGCACTCGATGAATAGACGAGATAGTAGAGAGAACGTGAATAGATGAGCGAATAGCATATAGATGAGAGCTAGTGGACATTGCACGTAACATGTCGAGTAATCAGGCGATAGTAAAGTTGCACAACACGCGCAGTCGGGTGTTGGCAGTCAGGTGAAACTCACAAACCTTCCACTGGGCCATGTATAGCACAGGTCCAGAGATCCGGCGTGATTCAAGATGAGAAGCAAACTTCTAATGGCTGTTTGGATCATGTTGATCCCTAAAGGTAACATAGGTGTTAGGGTACAACCGGCTCATCGACCATGTGGGAATCCATGGACAGAGGAGACTTACGGAGGCCTTGAACAAAGACTCACTAGCGGCAGAAGGAATATCAACAGAGAGTTCGTCCATGTCAAGAAAGAGGGTATTATAGAAACAAGTGCTCGATGTTCTAGAGGAATTCTAGAATAGTGGAGCGTCGGTATTGGTGTTCCAAAAACATCGCGAGAAAAAACGTACACATGTAATAATTAAGCATGAGGCAATTATAATTACATAAGTTACCAGATAAATTATGTAACATGTTCATGCCATTTGAGCCATATTGGATGGTTCAAGTGTGTGCATGTGTCATGAAATCATAGATGGAAATTAGTCATGGGCATGTAATTTAAATCACATATAAATGTCCAATTTATATTAAGTGAAATTACTGCGAGTATAACTGGGATTTAAGGGTATAAGCACAATAGGCAATGAGAGCATTGCAAATCAGGGGTTTTTCTGCAAAATCCTGTGAACGCGACGCACCCCAGTAAGGGTCGCAACGGGCTCAGGGTGGATCGCGACAGGTGTTTAGAGGGGTGCGCGACGGGTCAGTCCTGACAGGTGGTCAGGTCGCGACAGGGGTAGGTAAGGGCCGCGGGGTCTCTCATGTCAGGCACATAGATCCCGACGACATGGCCTGTCATGTTCAGAATGAGACGTGCCTGTCTATCATGACCAGACCCCAGAACGTGGCCTATTGAGCCATCACGTTCTCAGGACCTGCGCCGAGTCCGACAGAATCAGACAGGACTTTGGATTGCGGGCCAATCTTAGTATATTTGATATAGGAGTCTTAGAAAATAAGAACAAATAGTACAGTCGATGAAAAATAATGAAACCAGTTGCATATTGATCTAGACATGCGTGAGTACTTACAGTAAATAGGAATTTAAAAGCAGATATGTTTTGGATAGCTTTTAATCAAATTAAATATGGAGTACAACAAACTACGAATAGTGGAGATGCAAGAATTTATTCGCAAGATAGGGTAGATGAAATTAGGGCTTTTAGGGGAAAAAGAAACCTAACATCCATCAGTACTTACAGAAAAAATCTCATGGCATGAAGACGAGTATACATGAAGATATGAATTTAATAAGGGTTCGGGGTCATGAAGTTCACAGAACTTGAAAAATTGAGAACTAAAGATTGCTTGATGGAAAAATATGAAACCAAAGGGCTTTTATTCTTGATATAGAGAGACATCCTACAAAAATTTTCATGGTTATGCTCGTGAGAATGCCTACCTTTGACTCGTTTTGTCTTCTAGGGTTAAGAACTTGAAGAACGAAGGAAGAAGCTTTGAGCATCCTTTTCCCCACGAATTCCTCTCCTCCTTGGCCTCTCCCCACGTCCAGCAAACCCTTGACATGAGCTAGGCCAGCCATGAGGGATTTGAGAGAGTATTTAAGCTTTCTCTCGTCCCCTTTCCTAGTTGGACTCTAATTCCCATTAATTTCGAGTTTTCCTATTTCCTACCTTCCTTCTAAGCATTCCCCTTCCTTTTTGGGTTGGGAAGAGAGCCAAATTCGTGGCCAATCAATTAGAGTAGGTTTAGAATTCCAAATCTAACTCTATTTGCTTATTTAATGTATTAAATTCTCCTTTTCTAATTAGTTAATAATTAAGTTGTGAATTAAGGATATTTTCCCATTATTCTCTTTTTATAAATCTAATTTTGGCCCACTAAATTCTAATGGGTCCCTTTAATAAAGCCCATCACTTCTTTTCATTTAAAGGGTTTTATTTAATTCTCTTTCCATTAATTTCTTATGTAATTTATTTTCTTTTATTTGATTTTCTAATAAATCCAAATTTCAATATTATGTAAATTTTTTATTTTTCCAAAATTTCAGGTTGTTACATCATCCCCCTCTTAAAAGAATTTGGTCCCCAAATTCATATGATCATAAGGGAGAAAATGTCTTACCGAAAAGATCGGGGTAGTTACGTCTGATGATTCCTTCCGGTTCCCATGTGGCTTCTTCCACTCCGCGGTTATTCCATAAGACCTTAACCACGTGGATGGGATGGTTCCTGGGCTGTTGTACCTTCCATTCCGAAAAGATCGGGGTAGTTACGTCTGATGATTTCTTCCGGTTCCCATGTGGCTTCTTCCACTCCGCGGTTATTCCATAAGACCTTAACCACGTGGATGGGATGGTTCCTGGGCTGTTGTACCTTCCATTCCAGTATCTTGACTGGCTTCTCTTCGTATGTCACATCTTTGTTCAGCACCAACTTCTCGTGGCGGATGATATGTGTAGGATCATAGACATATTTCCTGAGCATAGAGACATGGAACACATTGTGTACACATGCCAGATCCAGTGGTAAAGCCAGTCGGTATGCAACCTCACCAATCCTTTCGAGTACTGCAAAAGGACCGATGAATCTAGGGCTGAGCTTTCCCTTTACACCGAATCTTTGAATGCCACGAGTAGGTGACACTTTTAGAAATACATGATCACCTACTTGAAATTATAGATCTCGCCTTCTTTTGTCAGCGTAGCTCTTCTGTCTGGATTGAGCAATCTTGAGCCGATCTCTGATTACCTGAATGTCTGTTGTGGTATTCTACACCATCTCTGGGCCTAGCCATTGTTGTTCTCAAACCTCATTCTAGCATGCAGGTGATCTACAGTTCCTCCCGTAGAGTGCTTCGAACGGTGCCATCTTAATGCTTGCCTGATAACTGTTGTTATAGGCAAACTCAATTAGAGGTAGGTGCTCATTCCAATAACCTTGGAAATCTATAGTGCAGGCTCTCAACATGTCTTCAACAATTTGGTTGGTTCTTTCAGTTTGTCCATCAGTTTGTGGATGGAACGCGGTACTAAAGTTAAGTTAGTTCCAAGTGCACCTTATAGTCCTTTCCAAAAATGAGATGTGAATCTCGGATCTCGATCCGAGACTATGGATAATGGAACTCCATGTAGTCTTACAATCTCCTTGACATATAAGGCAGCTAGTACTTCTACCGACCACTTACTCTTTATAGCAAGGAAGTGAGTGGATTTGGTTAGCCAGTCAATAATGACCCATATGGCATCGAGTCCACCACGAGTCTTGGATAACCCCATGATGAAGTCCATACTAATGCTTTCCCATTTCCATTCCGAAATATCCAGTGGTCTGAGTACGCCAGCAGGGCGCATATGCTCTGCTTTTACCTGTTGACAAGTAAGGCAATGAGCGGCATGTTAAGCTACTTCTCTCTTCATGTTCGGCCACCAAAATGTTCTTTTCATGTCTTGATATATTTTAGTACCTCCTGGATGAATAGTGTACTTTGTCTTGTGAGCTTCATCCATTAGCTTCCTCTTCAGTTCTTCATTGTCGAGGATGCATGTCCTCCCTTGAAATACTAGCCTTCCATCCTCAGTCATGGCAAAGTCCAGCCTTTCGGCTAGAGTGTCCTTGATGCAAACTAAGAACATATCATTATCTTGTTGAACTTTGATCTCCTCCAGCAGAACAGATTGAATCTTGATATTGGCAACCAAGATTCGATCATCTCTATGTTCAATAGTTAAGTCTAACCTTGCGAATTGTTCTAGTAGTTGCATCTCGCCAAGGACTAGACTTAAAACAGATGTCATTGGCTTTCTACTAAGAGCATCAACCACGACATTTCCCTTGCCTGGATGGTATTGAATGTTGAAGTCGAAATCTTTTAGGTATTCTAGCCATCTTCTCTGTCTCATGTTGAGTTTCTTCTGGGAGAATAAATACTTCAGACTTTTATGGTCTGAGTAGACAGTGAATTTCTCTCCATACAAGTAGTGTCTCCAGATCTTTAAGGCGAAGACCACGGTAGCCAGTTCGAGATCATGTACAGGGTAGTTGACTTCATATGTCTTCAGTTGTCTTGAAGAGTAGGCAATGTCCTTCTCCTTTTGCATTAGCACACAACCTAGCCCAATTCCTGAGGCATCGGTGTAGACAGAGAAACCTTCTCCCTCTATTGGCAAAGCAAGAACAGGTGTTGAGGTAAGATGGTCTTTAAGAGTTTGGAAACTTTTCTCACACTCTTTACTCCAGGAGTAGGGATTCTCCTTTCGTGTAAGTCGTGTGAGAGGAACGGCAATCTTGGAGAAGTCCTTGATGAACCGCCTGTAGTAGCCAACTAGTCCTAAGAAGCTTCTTATCTCAGTGACATTAGTTGGTCTCTCCCAATTGAGTACAACTTCGGCTTTGGAGGGATCAACTGAGATGTCGTCCTTTGAGATGACATGGCCCAAGAAGGACACTTCTTCGAGCCAGAATTCACACTGCTAAGTTTTGCATACAGTTTGTGGTCTCGCAAGACTTGTAGTGTAATGTTCAGGTGTTCTTCATGCTCTTTCTTGGTCTTAGAGTATATGAGGATATCGTCAATGAAGACGACCACGAACTTGTCAAGGTACGGCCAATATATGTTGTTCATGAGTTGCATAAAGGTTGTAGGAGCATTGGTTACACCAAAAGGCATAACGATGAATTCATAATGTCCATACCTGCTCCTGAACGCCGTTTGAAGATATCGTCATCCCTGTTCCTCATTTGGTGATAGCCAGATCAAAGATCGATCTTGGAGAAATATTGTGCTCCAGATATTTGGTCGAATAGTTCATCGACCCTAAGCAATGGGTGTTTATTCTTGATGGTTAGCTGATTGAGTTGACGATAGTCAATGCACAGCCTCATCGATCCATCTTTCTTCTTTACGAATAGCACAGGTGCTCCCTATGGGGAAGTACTTGGTCTGATGAACCCTTTCTCTAATAGCTCCATCAGTTGCGTCTTCAACTCCTTTAGCTCGGTAGGTGACATCCGGTATGGTTGACGCGATATCGGTGCATCTCCAGGGGTCAACTCTATGGCGAAGTTGACATCACGTTCCAGGGGAATCCCTGGAAGATCTTCAGGAAACACATCGGGGAAATCCTGGACTATGTGGATGTCTTCTATCTTAGAACCCTTCTTTTCCACCACTATGGCTTCTAGGAAAGCAACACAACCTTTCCTTATCATGTTATGGGCTTTTATGGCGGAGATTAGAGACATTCGTCTCTTATGTCTAATCCCAGAGAAAGCCAATTTAGGAAAGTCACTAAGGTAACCTGCCCTTTCTTACAGTCGACACTTGCCCCATACGTGGACAACCAGTCGGCTCCCAAGATTACATCATAGCCTTCCATGGGCATACATACCAGGTCGGCTTTTAGGTTATGGTCTCTGATCATTACATCGGTAGATGGAAAATATTTGTTCAGTTTCTCCTTCTCTCCTAGTGGTGTAGTGATAGAGAATTCACATCCCATGGATGTAGGTTTGGTATTCAAGGTATCCGCAAAATTTTGAGATATAAATGAATGAGTTGCTCCAGTATCAAATAAGGCAAATGCAGATAGAGAGAAAACTTGAAGGGTACCTTCTACCACACCTCCTTCCTCTGTGGTTTCTTCATTATGCAGGGCTTGCATCTTTCCTTGTATCTTAGGCGCATTAGGGCGCCTCTCATGTTCTTTAAGCAGGGGCACTCGGGAATGCGGTGCTCGCGACTTCCACAGCGCAGACATGTGCCAGCCTTCCTCCAGCACTCGTCAGCGGTGTGACCGGGCTGGTCACAGTTCTTGCAGTTACTTTTTGTTGGAGTGTTGGAGACTGAGATCTTGGGTTTCCTTTCTTGGTTGGGTCCCTCCGTAATGTTGAAAGGACGCTTCTTGCCGTTGTTCGGCTTAGCAGATGACTGGCCAAAGGTCATTTCCTTTTTCATGAACTTCCCTTTAATACGGTCGGTGAAGTCTATAGCATCTTCCAGCAGCTGAGCCTTCTTTACCATCTCGGCATAAGTTGAATGTCCAGAGGTGCGAGTTGGGTAATGTATTGAGGCTTAAGGCCGTTGAGGAAGCGCTTAGCCTTCATTCTCTCAGTGTTTACCAAGTGTTCAGCATACCTTGCCAGTCTGAGAACTGGGCTTCATATTCGACCAGAGTCAAGCTTAGCTGTTTCAGAACAGTAAATTCCACAGCCTTCCTTTCTTGGACACGCTCGAAGAAGTACTTGGAGTTGAAAGCTTCTTTGAATTCATTCCAGGTAAATTTCTCGTTCTCCCTAGTAGCTTCCACTGACTCCCACCAAGCGCGGGCGGCCAGTAGCAGCTTATCCCCTGCTGCACATTGCATGACGTGAAAAATTCTTTCCGTCTTTTTGAGTCAGTGCTCAACTTCATCCGGATCCATGGATCCACTGAACCTAGGTGGGTTCAGACTCCTGAAGTTGCAATGTAGGTGGCTTGCACCACGATTGCCACCTCCTTGGGTAGCTTGCACAATGGCGCGCGTTAGTTCTGGAAGGTTTGATGCATGCCCCTCATTTGAGCACGTTCAACAGTCATCTTGATTCCTTAGTTCCCATAAAATAACTTATTGTCATGATATCGATGTGGAATTTAATTCGTGCATGTGTGAGTTCATTTTATCTAGTTACCCTTGGCTCTAACCACAACTCACATAGGTAGGATAATTGACTCTAGTCAAGGTAGGTTTACCTAGATCATCCTATACTTAAGAATAACATAGGCTCTGATACCACAAAACTATCATGCCCCGACGCAGAATATCGGAACGCGAGGCAGTTGCAAGTAAAGGGTACAGAGCAAGTACTAGACATCAAACCATTACACAATGAATAATACTAAAGATAAGTCATTTCATTAATAACTTTCCAATGTCTAGTTACAACCACTAATATCAAAGCCATTTATAAGGCTCAATACATTGAAATAAAATCAAAAGACGAAACTAAGACTCTATCATATTTCTAGGATGCTAGGGTACTTGTGACGTCACTCTTGGTCGTTCCTGTCCTCTTGAGTGTATAGTTCATCCTCGGTATCACTTGAGAACACAATGACAAATAACGCAAGGTGAGCGAACAATGCCCAGTAGGACTTAAATCTCAGGCTCAAGCAGGCTTTAAATAATTAATATATTAAAGGCAGAGTAACTAATGATGGAACGAGAAAGTCAAGTATGGTAAAAGATAGCAGGATAGTGCATGATCAAAATAGCAAGACTTTCCAATATAGACTTTTCAAAATATCACACGTGTCGGGAATAGCACAAAAATAGCAGGATGGACATAGCATAATAGCACAAGTATAGTAATAGCACAACGGTATAGCATAGCACTTTTTGTCAATAGACACGAGAGAACATATCACATTTGATTGTCATTTAGATAGTCGACATGGATAGCACTCGAGTGTAATGCCAAACACTATGATCATTTAACTCCCATGGGCACTAGCACTTACGAGCACACATCCCAGGACTAGATCGGGCCCTTTGTATTTTTCCATGCATTGGTTATATTGTTTATCTTTAGACAATCAGTCAATGGCCAATAAAGAGTACTAAGAAATAGATGAGAGCACTCAATGAATAGACGAGATAGTAGAGAGAACGTGAATAGATGAGCGAATAGCGTATAGATGAGAGCTAGTGGACATTGCACGTAACACGTCGAGTAATCAGGCGATAGTAATAGTTGCACAACACGCGCACTCAGTGTTGGCAGTCAGGTGGAACTCACAACCCTTCCACTGGCCATGTATAGCACAGGTCCAGAGGTCCGGCGTGATTCAAGATGAGAGCGAACTTCTAATGGCTGTTTGGATCATGTTGATCCCTAAAGGGTAACATAGGTGTTAGGGTACAACCAACTCATTGACCATGTGGGAATCCATAGACAGAGGAGACTTACGGAGGCCTTGAACAAAGACTCACTAGTCCGACAGAAGGAATATCCGATAGAGAGTTCATCCAAGTCAAGAAAGAGGGTAACTATAGAAACAAGTGCTCGATGTTCTAGAGGAATTCTAGAACAGTGGAGCGTCGGTATCGGTGTTCCAAAACATCGTGAGAAAAATGTACACGTGTAATAATTAAGCATGAGGCAATTTTAATTACATAAGTTACCAGATAAATTATGTAACATGTTCATGCTATTTGAGCCATATTTGGATGGTTCAAGTGTGTGTATGTGTCATGCAATCATAGATGGAAATTAGTCATGGGTATGTACTTTAAATCACATATAAATGTCCAATTTATATTAAGTAAAATTACTGTGGGTATAATTGGGATTTAAGGGTATAAGCACAATAGGCAATGAGAGCTTTGCAAATCAAGGGTTTTTGTGCAAAATCCTATGAACGCGACGCACCCAAGTAAGGGTCGCGACGGGCTCAGGGTAGATCATGACAGGTGTTTAGAGGGGTCGCGACGGGTCGGTCCTGACAGGTGGTCAGATCGCGACAGCGGCAGGTAAGGGTCGCGACGGGTCTGTCAGGTCAGGCACACAGATCGCGACGGCACGGCCTGTCGCGTTCAGAACGCGACGTGCCTGTCTGTCATGACCAGACCCCAGAACGCGGCCTATTGGGCCGTCGCGTTCTTAGGGCCTGCGCCTGAGTCCGACAGGAATCAGATAGGACTTTGGATTTCGGGCCAATCTTAGTATATTTGATACAAGAGTCTTTAGAAAATAAGAACAAATAGTACAGTCGATGAAAAATAATGAAACTAGTTGCATATTGATCTAGATATGGGTGAGTACTTACAGTAAATAGGAATTTGAAAACAGATATGTTTTGGACATGTTTTAATCAAATAAAACATGGAGTACAACAAACTGCGAATAGTGGAGATGCAAGAATTTATTCGCAAGATAGGGTAGATGAAAATTAGGGCTTTTAAGGGCAAAAGAAACCTAACATCCATCAGTACTTACAAAAAAAATCTCATGGCATGAGGACGAGTATACATGAAGATATGATTTAATAAGAGGGTTCGAGGTCATGAAGTTCACAGAACTTGGAAAATTGAGAACTAAAGATTTGCTCAATAGAAAAATATGAAACCAAAGGGCTTTTGTTCCTAATAGACGAGACATCCTATAGAAAAATTTTCATGGTTTATGCTCGTGAGAATGCCTATCTTTGACTCGTTTTGTCTTCTAGGGTTAAGAACTTGAAGAACGAAGGAAGAAGCTTGAGCAGCCTTTTCCCCACGAATTCCTCTCCTCCTTGGCCTCTCCCCACGTCCAGAAAATCCCTTGACACGAGCTAGGGCCGGCCATGAGGGATTTGAGAGAGTATTTAAGTTTCCTCTCCTTCCCTTTCCTAGTTGGACTCTAATTCCCATTAATTTTGAGTTTTCCTATTTCCTACCTTCCTTCTAAGCATTCCCCTTCCTGTTTGGGTTGGGAAGAGAGCCAAATTCGTGGCCAATCAATTGTTGGGACGGAACAGCACTCAGACCAGCGACAACTCTCTCACACTACCCACTCGTAGATACCAGAGAGAGATAGAAGGAGGTAGGAAGAAGAGCACAGGAACACCAGATTTTACGTGGTTCGGAGGCAAGAAGCCTTCCTACGTCCACGGCCACAACAGCTTTCAATACTTCTTCTCCAAGAAAAGATACACACTATGTCGCATACAAAGAGGACAAAACCCCCTTTATATACTGGGAGGAAAGGGCGCCACAATCGAGTCACACAAGGGCAAAAGGGGTTATGTCTCTGAATTGCCTCAGAACGACATTCGACTGCATGAGTCGAATCCTCCACATTTGACATTCGACTGCATGAGTCGAATCCTTCATTGCTGACATTCGACTGCATGAGTCGAATCATTCATATCTGACATTCGACTACGTGAGTCGAATCATTCAATCGACTGCTTCATTTCTGACTTCAGCTGTGGCAGTCGAATGCTGAACCCGCCTGCAACACTTAGTCAAAATTTAGCTTCCGGGGGCGCTGCCCCCGGAGACCCCTGCAAGGGGCGCTGCCCCCTTGACCCCCGCGACCTGACCCCTTATGGAGATATGCTTCAGAGTTCGGGCTCCACATTCTAACATCAATTAGGGTAGGTTTAAGATTCCAAATCTAACTCTATTTACTTATTTAATGTATTAAATTCCCATTTTCTAATTAGTTAATAATTAAGTTGCAAATT
>JACBKR010006132.1:0-14387 GCA_014218235.1 Colocasia esculenta | reverse complement strand
TTTTATTGGGTAGGATTGACCATACATGGTTTCTTAAAAGAAGGCGAGACACCTGTTGAGATTGATTTTTCCAAGAAAAGTTCGGTGATTTCTCCAACCAGGGTTGTATGTGTTAGAATATAGATCATAGGAGGGTTTGTAGAAACTTTGGGCAGCTGGACTTGTTCTTGAATAAAAGGGGGTAATTGGGCAAGTAGTGGGACAAGCATGGTAGGGTGAGCTGGGCTAGCACACATAGACAAGTTTCAGGGGGTTGAGAAAATTTGGGTGTGGCTTGCCCAATCAAAGATAATATAATGATCAATTTTTTGTTCCAACTTCTGCTCCAATCTCTGGTCAAGTCTAGCTAAAGATGTCTACCCTTGAATTGATTCTCCCCTCTCTCTTAATCATACAACCCTGCCTGCTTCTTGATGGTCCTAGTGCCCTCTCATAAGAGTAGAGTGAGGCATGATTGATAGAATTTCACTCATTATTTCAAATAGATCATATGCCTCATCTTCGCTCTTAGTCATAAATGGCCTCCACATGAGGCATCAACTATCTGCCTTTGATTCAGTTAGTCTTCATAAAAAGCTTGAACTATTTGCCACCTCGACAAACCATGGGGGACATTTTCTAAGCAACTCCTTTAATCTCTCCCATGATTCATGCATTAATTCTCCTGGGTGTTGGGAGAATCCAGTAATTGCTCTTCTCATTGTATTGGTGCGGCCAATGGGGAAAATTTCTTCAAAAATTCCTACTGCGTTTCTGGCCATGTTCTAATGGTTCTCCCTATGGTTCTAGCCAATGTTTGGCCATCTTTCAAAGAGAATGGAAATAAGGTCAGTTTAAGGTATTTTCAGTGAAATTTTGGATCCTGATAGTGGAACAAATCTCTAGGAATCATCTATATGCCTATAGGGATCTTCATTGGGATTGCCATAGAAAGATGACAACATTGAATGGTTCTAGGCTTGATTTCAAAGTGGTTTGCAGGAATTTCTAGCGTGATGCAAGTAGCAGGTTGATAGTAAGAAGGAATAAAATACTCTTTATTGTCGGGGGCGATCTCCTCTACATTTATAGCAACTTGGTTTGGTCTTGGGTGGCCATCCTATGAAAGAATCTTTCAATCTCGTCTATAGTTGAGCCAAATCTAAATTCAGGGAACGTCTACCAAGCATGCACAGTTGAAAAGCCTCTATTTATATTTTTTGATATTTTAGATTTTTATTGATTTTTTTTGAATTTTTATGAACAACACAAACAAGCAAACACTTTTAAAACAAATTAACCTAAACACTAAGTATTCCTTGGACCTATGTTATTTTTCTCAAAATCAGATTTATCTTATTAAGTTCAATCCTAACTCTTCTGTGTTCCGGCCAGGTAAGAGGTGGAGTAGAGGGAGGCCCCCCTTGCTTTCGCAAGGACCAATTAAATAACTTCTAACTCACTTAAGCGTAAGCTTTTTAACTTCTAATCCTAGACACTAGACTTAAAAGAGAAGTTTTGAATTCAAGAAAGGACAAATCTAATTATGAACCCTAGGACCAAGTCTACTGATTTTTATTGAAAGTTAGGAAAAATGCAAGAATGTGAAAAATTTTTGTGATTTTTGGGCAAAGGAAAGCGTGATGAAATCCCTCACCTTATCTTTATGATCTCTAAAGGGTGATACCCTTAAGCAGTCCCTTTCCAAATATGAAATTGCAACAAAGCAAGTTCAGACAAGAATTTTCTAATGCTAAGTCTAATGCATGAAACAAGCGATGGAAGTCTTACCTTCCCCCGCACTCTTCAATACAAGAAAAGAAGGAATTAAAATGACAATTAAAAATGATGAATGACCTAAAACAAGTGATTCTAATCTTGAGAGATGAAATTTTTATTTGCAAAACAAAGGCTTATATGAAAGAGCGATTTGGAAATTTTTTAGATTTAGATTTTTTATTTTTATTTGTTTTTTAACTAAATGAAATGAAACTTAACTAAAAATATAAAGTGATACTATAAACTAATGTCAAAGCACTCAAACCACAAAAGGCCAATTATTACATGCCAACGAGAAAGAAATCTCTGTACATGCACAGAGAGTACATGAAAGCCTCGCTACAAATTTCACTCAACACTCTTCTATCTAAAATTCTGAATTAAAAGAAAATGAGAAAACAAATTGGCAAGCTCTTCCTCCAAGGGCTTCAAATGTCAAGCCCAATCCATGTTCCTCCTTATGTGCAAATCTGAAATGAAAGCCCAAGAACAAGTCAATAAGAAGCACTATGCAAATGAAATCAAATGAAAGCAGATTTAAATCAAACTCTAACGCCTCCGGGCAACGGTGCCAAGATGAACGCAGCATTGTTGACTGTGCACCTTCATTGTCCAGAGTTCGTTGCACACGTCAATATGCTCACCTTCTCCAAACTGTTTCACAAACTTAAAATCTGAAGATGAACTAGCAAAGTGGTGAGAAACAGGTCTATATCCACAGGAGACTGAATAAAGTTTGACTTAACTACTTCGACTTGAAACGATTCTAACAAATACTTTTCACCAAAATAACACTGCATGAAAATTGATTCTGTAAACTACATCAATCAAATTCCTCTTAACTCGTTAGGTCAAAATTAATGAAAGATCAAACAAAATGAAAACAAACGAATGGTATCAATGTACCCTCTCAATTGAGGGGAAAACAAATCGACAGACATCTAAACTAGGCACATACGGATGCATCTCTAAATCTGAAATGATCTGAACGCCGAATGAAAAAAAAAAAATGGCAGACAAGAATCTCAAAAGAAAATTTCAAACCACTATACCCTCACAGCAAGAGGGATGAAGACCAAACAAGAAATAAGATGCAGTAAACTTTAGAACAGTAAGAGGAACAGTGAATCTCTTAAACTACAACGTCCAATCTTGATCTGTCCTGATGGAAGAAACAGAGCACTAACAAAAAAGAAAACTCAAAGCAATAAAATCAAAAGAGGAGCCGAATCCTGGTCTCAAATCTCTCTTACTACTACCTTCGGCAACTTCCTGTACACCATCACCGGACAACCGAGAACATACCAAGTAAAGGGGGTGTTCATGGTCGCCTTGTACCATTCTCTGCAGTGCACCTGGATCGTCCTCACTAGACACCTTCAGAAGAGAGCAAACGCCAACGATCTCCCAGCAGCTAGGAAGACGAAACCCTGGGACTTCCAGCAATCCCTAAACACAGAATAAATGGAGAACAAATGCAGTCGAACTAATCTCCCAATTTCCTGCAGCCAAATCCCTTATAGCAAGAAAAGAAGAAGATAAATCCAAACAAATGTAGTCGCCTCCCCTGCAACCATCTCAAATATGAACCCAGAAGAAATGAAAAATCCCAAGAAAAATCACAGCAGCAATCTCCACAGAAGAACGGAACAGAAATAGAACCTGAATCCCCAAGATGAACACAGCAAGAATAATGGAAAATAAATGCAATCGCCTATGAAAGCCTTCACAGAACACAAAGAAATGGAATTAACACAACAGAAGCGGAAAGAGATCGCCCATGGATAGTTTCCTCTAAACAGAGAATGGAAAATGCCACACTGAGAAATGGAAGAAGAAATTGCGGTCAACTTAAATTTTCAACACAGAAGAAAAGAACACCACTAGATCGACTCTTCAACACAGAGAAAAAAATGGAAACTAAATACAAAAGAAAATAGAAAATTTCACTAGATTGAACTCTAAATACAAAAGAAATGGAAAAATTCTGAACAAGAACATATACTGAACCAGAAAACAAGAACATTCTAAACAACTCAAATTTCTGAACTCCAGCCCAATCCTCACAGCAGAACAAAGCAAAATGGAACACTCAATCCTCCCCCCAGTAGCAGAACTCTCGGAAGAAAGGAAAAACTAAAAACCTTAAAAAAATCGAACTACCCAACTCGTCGAACTCCCCTACAGATGTTGAATACAAAAGAAAGGAAAAGCTAAACTCTCCAAAAATTCTAAACTGGCGAACCCCCAATTGCTGAACAGAAGAAAGAAAGGAAAAAAAATCGAACTCTCTGATCTGATCTCCCTCCCCTGCACTGAAAGGAAAAATGCAGAAATAAAATGGCAGAGAAAACCCAAAAAATCTGAACTACCCAACCTCCCCTGCTCTACAGCTTTACAGAAGAGAGAAAAAAAACTAAAAATTCCAAAAACTTGAACTAGAGAAGCCCCTGCCTGAGGACCTTGGGGTCCTTTTATAAGCACCAGAGCCCCTAGATCCGAGCTCTCTTCCGCACAGTCCAGCTCCAGCCCACACCGCCTTCACCGCCAGATCCGCTGCTGCGCACCTCTGCAGATCCGCACGCAGCTGCTTCGTATGCCCAAGTCCTCAACCGCCTGAGCGCCTCACGCCCCCAGCCGCTGCTTCGCACGCCTGGCTGTTGACCGCCCCAGCTTCACACGCACACCGCCTCACTGCCACGCAATGGCCGCACTGCAGTCAGCACAGCTGGGCGCCATCGCCTTCCTCTGCCGCTACGCAGCTCCTTCGCAGCTCCTCACGTACGGCATCCGCCCAGGCAATCGCACAGCCCAGCTCGGATGCACCACCCCAGCTCAACCACACCAGCGCACAGCACACCTGGCCGCCTCCTACATGCGCTCCACACGCCGCTGCACCTACTTCGCACCTGGGCGCTGGCAAACCCCAGGCCACTTCACCTCCAGCAGGCCACGCCGCCCTGGTTCCAGCAGCTTCCTGGTGGGGAAGAAATGACAGGGTAAATATTAATAGTATGCGTGGCCAAAAATGTGGGGGTAAAAATATGTATTTTTATTGAGATTGGGCGGTGTTTTATAAAAAAAAAACTTTATTAAAAAAATATTTACAAACATACACATATCTACTAAAAGATATTTACAAAATGTTATTGCGACAAGAATTATTTATATACAAGAATTATTAAAAAATTCTTTTATTTTCCAAAATGTATCTAATTAGTTAATCTAAAAGAAATGATTTATTAAATGAAAATCTAACATGTATTCTAACCCCAATATCAACCAACATGTTCAAAATCTTATTTATAGATGAAATAAAAATTATACTCAAAATACACATTATTTCTAGACAAAGTATGTCTAAAATTAACTAAATATATGAAATTTAACACGAAAACTTTTGCAGTTATCAGGTACCACGCCCAGCACAAGTCCCAGGTCACTCTGCTTCTCATTCTGCCTTTTCCCTGCACAAAACACAGAAAAGTCAACGTCAGCATCGATTGCCGTTAAGAAAATGTTGACGGCCACCTTGTTGCCGTTCACTCAAAGTCGATGTCCATGGGGTGGCCTTTTACCTGAAGTGGACGACAGGGTAGTGGCCGTTGAGTTCAACAGTTAACGTTCGGGTCCTTGCTGCCAAGTTCATCTTGACGGCAATGGTCTGGCCGTCAACAGGAAATCGACGTCAACCGATGTGCGTCCACCTAAGCTAATCGTAGTGAGGGAGTTGTAGAGGTGCGCCAGAACTACAGGGGCAAGTGACTGCCCATGCCATAACAGAGACAGGATCCCTACATACTCATACAAGAGGAAATTGCCACTGGTAGGGAACAAGAACACACCAACTAAGAAGAGTGTCAATCCCGGGTCGCCTCTCACTGGCAATCTCCTTCGCATGCTGGATCAACCACCAGGCCAGCCGGTCCAGGAAGATCCCATGCTTGTTCGTCATCCTCAGCACCTCCTTTTTGTCCCGCATGATGTCTGCCAGAATCACTTCACACGGGAGAAGAGGAGTGTCACATCATAGTCAGGCATCGTCTCCATCCCAAGAACAGCTCCACCTCCTCCAGTAGCACGCTCGCCTCGAACCCCTGGAACACAAATGTGTGTGTGTGTGGGTGCCAGTGCTCCACAAGCGCCCCAGGCATCAAAACCCCACTACATATCCTTCATGTTCTGGCCAGCACCACCATGAAGCTCAGATTCCACGCTCCGATTTAGCTTCTCATGTCTATGGTTATTGCGTTCATCAGGTTGACTAGCCAAGAGAAGGCCCGCATCTGGCCTGGCTTGGGGTAAAGCGGACACCTCCTGCACACCCGAGGAGCACCATGAGAGAGTGTTGGGGCATTTTTAGCTAGAGGAGAAGCAAGAACAGGCGATACTTACCTCCCCGTTGGCCAGTCGGGTGCTTAGATGCCGTGGAACCTCGCTCAGAACTCCCGGGTTCATGCTCGTGGACGTTCCGGTCGATGTGGAGGCCATAGCTGCTGTTGCAAGTTGTCCTATGGCTCGGAGTTGAGGAAGAGGAGGACAGAGGAAGAAGATAGAAGAGTCCCTATGGCCTTCCAATAGCTATTTTTTCGGTCTAATCCACTGGCATGTTAACGTCCACATCGTTTGACGTCTGTTCACTATGACGGCAGCATGTGTGGATGCTGACTCTGTAGACGGCTGACATGTTGACGTCAACTGTACATTGACGGCAATCGGGGTTGACGTTAACTGTGGTGAATTTTCAGCTCTTTACTTGAATGGCCATCATCTTTCATCTTGTGTTTCAAGTGTTTTCAGATATTTAAACACAAGCAACGCTTCAAATTTGAAAACACTTAGCAACCTGAGTGGTGTACAGGTATGTCTTACATAGGTTTAGTCACCAGAGGTGAATAGCTTGGCAACCGTGAACCCAGAGTTCCCCTTACAAAAAAACTATGACGAGTTTGTGATCTTCAGTTATTGTATGGCCTTAGATTTTTTCCTCTGGTTCTAACTTGCATTTTATATAGGGAATCCACAACAACATGCATTTAGGTCTTCACTTCTAACATTCTCTACTAACTCAAAAAAAAAAAAAAGGAAATTTCCTCAAATCGCTGCGTGGCATTCGCTCAATTGGCCAACTGAATCAGCACCATATTCTTGAATATCCAAGCTGAATATCGGGTTTTTTGTTGCCCAATCCAAAACAGTCCCACCGTGCATATCACAAATTGTCAAGTTGTCTTATTGAGTTCATGTGAACCATTCGCTAGTCATGAGCTTAATTCTGGACTTTGGGCTTTCCAAACATTGATTCCAGTTAGAATCTTTTGATAATCCTTGAGAGTACAATCAATCCCCTTGTCTTCACACCCCCTGATGGACAAACGCCCTGATTAGGTCAGCAGGTCTCGACGGACTTCGGTTGTGAGACTTTCCTTGATTCAACTGTCAATTACAACTCCTTTGACTTAGACAACACCATAAACTAGTAATTGTTTATGCTCTGAAGTCCACCCTGCTTATCAGATAGGATTTGAGTTACATCATTGATCTATTAGTCCTTCTAAATTAAGTGTGTTTGTGCTCAGTCTTGAAGCAAACACACGAAAGTCTAATCTTTTACTTTCTTGTAATTTCTGCAGAAGGTTGTTTCTGCATTTCCCCTCCTGGGTAGGGAAGGCCTTGTGGAAGGCAGTGTTGTACCCTGTTTAGGAAGACTTGCTTGGGAGCAAGTGGGATTCTATTTCCTCTCAAGGGTGAGAGAAGGCCAATTCATTGGCAGATAGTGGAAATCTCAAGTGGTTGACTTGAGGACTGGATGTAGGACTTCCATATAGAAGGGCCGAACTAGGATAAATCCTTGTGCATATTTGTGTGATTATTTCCGCCTAGTTCACTCTTGACATCACCACTCACACAGTACTAACGAATTTATTTGGTATTGTGCAATTTTAGAAGAATTTTTTTAAAGCAAGAAAGTCCTATTCACCCCCTTCTAGGACATCTATGTGCTATTTCGATCCAACAGTTTGAGGCCCTGAGGACCTTTTACTGGAAAAAAAAAGACTATGTATACATTTGTTATTCTTACGTTACGCTATAGAATGGTGAGATTTGTATGTGTGATGGAATAAGATATCTTCTTGTTTTCGATGTACTTTGCTTTGTTATTTATGTGTATCTCTATTGTTTAGTAGCGTTGGGTATATGTCCCACTATAGCGGCACTCTTTATTTCGATGGGGATTGATATAATCGTACGATATGAAGATAGTCGTTATAGGACATGTATATCTGGAAGAGATATGAGTTATTAATGGTGAGATGCAGTGCTCAACATGTGGCTCCTGAAGCAAAATACTTCAAAACTTGGATAGTTATGTGACCAAAGCCATAAAGCGATCCAGAAGACACTATTATACCAAAGGGAAAGAGGAAAATAAATGGTTTACTCACGTAACTTAGACATCGAAGAATTTATTGAGAAACCCTATCGGAACTAAACCCTCTTACACGTTGTCTGATTCTAGGTGCACAGCTATCACGAGCTCCCATAGAAAACAATCAACCCACCCAAACATAAGAACGAACGTCATCAATCATCTGCCATGTAAGGAAGCTTTGGATGTTGGTTTTGATGTTTAAGTAGGGTGTTTTAATATAGAGTAATGCTATGCTCCCAATAGCCGAGAGCATAGTATGATGTGAGGGGTCGTGCCCCCATCCACAATGCGCCATGTGGAGGGGTGCGGCCCCAGGTGCATTTAATGTATAGTTTGTTTTTTTAACCTCAAATAATACATACAAATATCTATTTAGAGCACACAAATTATTTGTTCTTATCCTATTGTATGCATTATTGTGCTATTTGTACACTAAATCACTATTTGTGTGTATTAATATGGATATTTGTGTGTACTAAATAGATATTTATATGTATTATTTTATGGTAAAAAGTAAAATAAACGGTACATTAAATGCACCTGGGGTCGAGCATCTCCACATGACGTGTTGTGGAAGGATACGATCCCTCCATATCATACTATGTTCTTGACTAACTAGGAACATAACATTTCTTATATATTAATGTAGTCGGGCCTGCCGCCGGCCTGCCGCCATGATGGTATTCCCTGTTTCCTCTTCTCGTACACCTAAAAATCTAGCTGTCAAATTCAACATTTGACTGCATTCTCCGTATATCGCCTCCTTCCCGCGTTTGCGCCGGCCAGGAAGAAGGGCTTAATTCGTCGTCTGTGCCTGCTTCGCCGTCCATCGTCTCTTCCCGCGTCGCGCCGGCTAGGAAGAAGGGCTTCGTCGTCCGTCGCCTACTTCGCCTGCATCGTCGTCCATCGCCTCCTTCCGTGTCGCGCCAGCCAGAAAGTAGGGCTTCGCCGTCCGTCACCTCCTTCCCGCGCGAGCAGGCCAGGAAGGGCTTCGCCGTCCTCTCCTTCCCCTGCCTGCGCCCTCAAGAATGGGTTCGCCCGTCCCTAAGGAAGAAGGGTTTATGCCCTTTTCACCCCTGCTATCCTCCACAAACGGAGGCATTATGGAATGTCTTACAAATACTCCAGTAGCTGCAATTGGACCTAAATTAACATTTCTGGTCAATCGACCTAAAAATAATGGACGATCAACAAATGGATTGAAAATGAAAAACTCTTTCTCCCTTTTTCAAAAGAGTCACCAATGCCTTATCTGGTCTGGTAGTCAAGGTTACAACCATTGTATTGTGGAAGACAATAAGAGAGATCGGATGGCCAATCTCTATCTTTAAAAATTGGTGTAATCAACAACCGGTCCATTTTTTGACCGGTTACTTATTTTTAGGTCCATTGACCAATTATTTTTAACATTCGGTCCATTCTCTGGATATACTTATTTTTAGATCCAAAAGGTCTTTCCACCGTCAATTAACTGACGGTGGAAGGCAGTGACCGGTTACTTATTTTCACCCTAAATGCTAGGTCGAGGGTGGCCACCGGGGATTGCTCCATCGACCAGAATACTAACTGTGATCAATTAGATCTTACTCAACAGGAATTGCACATGGAGAAAAAGGGATGGTGGTGATGAGACTCCCGACGCCTGCCCACCCACAACACACCCTTGCTGTGGCCGTCGCCGTCGCCTTCCTCGCCGAAGAGCTCCCGGAGCACCTTCTCCTTGTCCCACCCCTCCTCCATGAACCCAGTGTAACGCCCGCTGGCCACCTTTAGCTCCCTCCCCACCACGACCTCCACTCCCAGGTACTCCTTCAGCGTGGCCTCCACCATCACCCTCGACATCCTCGTCATGCACACCTTCTTCCCACTCGCCTCCTCTGTCGTCAACAGTTGGAACCCCTCCCGCCCACGTCCTGCAGCAGGTGCTTGGGGAGCACCGCCCTCCCCACCCTGAACCCCTCCACCTTGACGCCACGGAAGCACACCATGGCCATCACCTTCACTGCACCTCCTCACTCACGCAACAGAGGAAGGGGTAGAGCATCAGGAGCAAGAGTGTTCGCACCCCTGCCGAAGCTCGAGCCGGCGATCTCACGCTGACGATCTCGCACCGGCGATCAAACCCTCGCGCCTTCTTCATTGCTCGCGTCGACGATCTCACGCCGGCGATGTGCCTCCTTCGCTGCTCGCGCCGGCGATCTCGCACCGTTGCGCCTCCTTCGCTGCTCGCCCTGCCGAAGCCCCTACCGAAGCTCGCCGAAGCTCCTACAGTTCTCGCCCTCGCACCGTGCTCAAGCCCCCTTTTGGTCCCTGGTTTCTGCAAACGGGAGCCCTCACGGAAGATAGACGGAAGGGGCTAAAAATAATGGAAATTAAGTTTGTGGACCTAAAAATATCTCTTCTGGTCAATGGACCTAAAAAAAAATGGAAAGTCAACAAATAGATCTAAAATAAAAAAACCCTTAAAAATTCGCCGGTATACATTTCTTTGTGCAAAGAATAAAAGGAGAGATGTGGCGGTTTGTTATTTCTGGAAGGCCCAAGTAAATGTCAGGATCAGAAGAAGCCCTGTGGCCTTAAAGGTGCTTTGAATCTTCAAAAGCCATGGAAGGTCAGGAGTTGGAATTTGTTTCTCTCAGGGCACTCATTTTATAAGTTGTTGGATCGAGGTAGATTTACTCCCTCATTATGAGTGCGCGAGGTTGCAGCAGTAGTAGGATTGTTGTTGATGAAAATACTAATGAGAATTTTGAGCTTGAAAACATAACAAAGCATAGTAATTCCTAATAAATTTCACCAAATTTCTGTAAACTACGGTGAAAGAATAACCTAGCAACAACTCGTCGGTGGTGGTGGTATTATAAGCACGCGCGCGCACACAAAAATATGAGAAGATTTTTGTTTTTTTTTCAAGTTTCGCGTCAGGCAGAAAATGACAAATAAAAAGTGAACAACATATCCCTTGGCCGCCCTATGTCAAATCTATTGCCTTCTCTTCAAGTTACTGGAGGATTCTGAAGAGCGTACGTATCCAATCTATGAAAATTCGCGAATAGATATTTCCTAGTTGAAGGTTTTCACTCGTGGCCTGCCCATGAAAATGTCATCGGAAGGAGGCCGGTCCTCACATGCGCTTTGAATCTTCAAATGCTGATGGAAGGTAAGAAGTTAGAACTTGTTTTCAATCGAGGTATTAAGCAAAATATTTCAAAACTTGGATATAGATATGTGACCAAAGCATAAAGCGAATCTAGATGACACTATTATAACCGAAGGGAAAGAGGAAAATAATGGTTTTACTCCCGTATTAGATTAACTTAAACATCGAAGAATTTTCTGAGAACCCTATCAGAACTAAACCCTCTTTACACGTTGTCTGATCCGGGTGCACAACTATCACGAGCTCCTATAGTAAAACAGTCAACCAAACATAAGAACGAACGTCATCAATCATCTGCCATGTAAGGAAGCTTTGGATGTTTTTTTGCTGTTAAGTAGGGTGCTTTATATATAGAGTAATGTTATGCTCCCAGCTAGTCGAGAGCATAGTATGATATGAGGGGCCGTGTCCATCCACAATGCGCCATGTGGAGGGGTGCGGCTCGAGGTACATTTAATGTATCTTTTATTTTTTTTTTAACCCTCAAATAATATATACAAATATCTATTAGAGCAACACCAAATTGTTTGTTCTTATCTTGTTTGTATGTATTATTGTGCTATTTGTATGTACTAAATCACTATTTGTGTGTATTAATATGGATATTTGTGTGTACTAAATAGATATTTATATGTATATTTGATGGTTAAAAAATAAAATAAACGGCACATTAAATACACTTGGGGTCGGGCCTCTCCATATGACGTGTTGTGGAAAGATATGATCTCTCTGTATCATACTATCCTCTTGACTAATTGGAATATAACATTTCTCTTATATATAAATGTAGTCCGGCCTGCCGCCGCCATGATGGTATTCCCTATTTTCTCCTCTAGTACACTAAAAATCTAGGTGTCAAAGTCAACATTTGACTATGTGGAACCCCTCACATGAGGTGTGAGAGAATGACAATCTAATTGTTAGATGCCGTGAATTTGTTGTCTAGTCATGTGCATTAAAAGTGTAATTGAAAATGCAGCCTTTCTCTGTGATTATAGACAACTAATACTGTTGAAAAATCCTCCACGAGTTGGGAGCCGCCCCCCTCCCCCGCGGAACCACCATGAAAAAACTACATATATATATGATATGTCCGCACCTCGATCCACGGCCGTTCCGAGACACACGTTTTCGTCGTCCAACTGAAATGGCGTTCGAACTCCTTCCTGTGTTCTTACCGCTAGCAGTTTACTGGATCGGCTCCGGCATTTATGCCATTTTGATGGGTTCCATGAAGCAGCATCGGCTGTTCACCGACGAGGATGAAGACACCAAAAACCTGGTAACCAGAAGACAAGCACTGGCGATAGTGTGTTTAACCAGGGACTCAGGTGGCTGTGGTCACTCTTTCAATGCTGTTGGTATGTATCCTCCTCCCCTTCTCTATCTCCGCCCTTCGGACCGTATATATATGTTCTCTACAATACTCCCACCCAAACTGTATGTAGCGTACAATATTCTCCTGATGAGCATCAATTGTGCGCGCAGGGAGCGAAAGAAGGTGTCAAAAGTCACGCCGGTGACACACGGTACCACTGTATCTCCTCAGAGTCGCAGGGCAGCTTGCGGCGGCGGTGCTAGTTACGACGCATGGTTGTTCTGGTGGCACAGGGCGACGCACGAGAGCAAGTTCCTGTACAAGCACTTCCACTCCGTCCACCACCGCCTGGTTGTCCCTTACTCCTACGGGGCTCAGTGCATCCATCCCATCGACTCCCTCTTCGGCGACAGCGTGGGGGCCGTCATGACCTCGTTCGTCTCCGGCATGTCGCCCACGATCTCCGCCGTCTTTTTCACAATCGTCACCCTCAAGGGCCTCGACGACCACAGCGGGCTGTGGTTTCCGGCAGCCCCACCAGCCGGTTCCTAAGCAGCAACAGGCGCCTGCATGCCTTCCACCACCAGCCACACGGAATCAAGTACAACTACTCGAACTTCTTGTTCACTATCTGGGACAGGCTCCTCGGGACTACATGCCTGCTCTTTGAGGAGAGGGAGGGGGGCGGCTATGTCCGCCGATCATCAGCCAAGGACCACTGAGAGGGAGAAAGATCATGATCAGATGAGAGTACTGTTGCCATCCTTTCTATATGCAAATATATATACCATCTAAATAAAAGGTAGAACTTGTATTAACTAATTATATATTAAGGCGGAAGATCATGAGCAGGAGATGCTTTCTGAAATGAATATTGATATCCATTTACACGTTCTCTTTCGTATATATAACGTTGTGGGCTCTTCTTGTGTTAGAAAATAATCTACACACACACAAACACAAGTGATGGTGCTGCAAAAACCGTGCAGCGTTTTATATTTTTCTCCTCCTATTTAATGGAAAGAAAACACATACAGAAACGGAACATGGCCTTAACTGGCCATAAAACACACGATGGAGCATTAAACGCCCCCCCCCCACTCTCCTACATGACCCGGACAAGAGGGCCGCTCAAAACGGAAGGGATTTAAACATAGAATTTAAACACAGAATTAAACACAGGATTAAACTTACAAACTCCCCCTAATCCTGATGTATTCTACTTGATCTCGACGAGCCTTTACAAGCTCCATCAACATTGATACTATAATTGTCACAGGGAAGATCCATCGGACCAGAAGAGGCGCCTTGACTTCAACTTCTGCTTTAAGATTAAATTCCTTAAGAATACGGGCTTGGTGAAAGAGATGAGGCGATTAAACTTAGAGAGTCCAAAATCTTCCTGGCTACCAGCCAAAACCTTATTTTTAATACGGTCCAAAGATATAGCCTTCCCTTCCATACGAGCAAATGCTGAATTTCCACACCTCCATAACATAACAATCATACAAACAAACCAGTAAATTGGAGCATAAATTTAAGATTGGAATTGGTAATGACACTCCAGCACCGAGTGGTAACAAGATCAGAACGATAAATCTTATTACTCAGAAGTGGTGCATCCAACCCCACAGCACAATAGCGATATCACTAGAAATGAAGAGATGATCCAAAGTTTCTTGCTTAGGAAGCTTGCAGCAGACACATTTGGATACCAA
>JACBKR010006131.1:0-14425 GCA_014218235.1 Colocasia esculenta | reverse complement strand
ATTTGGGATTTCGGCGATACAATTTTCCAGATTTTGGTTTTTAAAGATACCAAATGGTCAAAAATATATATATTTTCCTGAAAACGATTTTCTCGTGCGGATTTTTCGTTCAAACAAACGGATCCTAAGTCAAAATCATTTGCATGCCTATGATTGCCAGAGTTTTTCTATTAGAAATGTTGAGAGTTGCTCCCATTGCTGGGTCTTCATCCCCGAGCTTTTCAAAAATGAACCTTCTCTTGGATTCAGTCTTCATAAATCTTAGATCAATTTATCGTCCTCAATTTAGATCTTATAATTTGTATTTTCTACATTGTCTCTTAACTTAAATTTTCTTACTTTTAAGTTGGCCTTCATGTTTGCCTAAGCCCCTTAGTCTATATGCCGCTTTTGCCTCCCATTCATATATTCCTTTATTTAAAAAATCGCTAAATGAGGCGCTTAATTTATATAAAAAAAATTTAAACAAGAATATCCTACAGATCAGCAAACGACAAAACCATAGAGAATTAAATTGTGTATGTGGTTTGACCAAGTCTTACGTCCATGGAAAGACTAGATAAATTTCACTAAGGTGGAAAGATAACAGCGACCGATCTCCCTCAACCAGAGTATGCCATCAATCTCCCACTCAAATCCTTGTCAAAATGCTATCAATAGAACCTTGAAGAAGCCCGTGATGTCCACGGTGGGAATACAAGAGATACTGGAGAGATCGAGTAGGACTAAAACAGCCCACAAATCCTATTATTATTCTGTATTTTCTAATCATGTCAGAGATACTGTGAACCACTGTGGGATCGATTCCTTTAGAGAGCGAATCCTTATGAGATCGATTTCTTTAGAGAGCGAATCCTTATGAGATCGATTCCTTAAAAGAGCAAATCCTTGAGAGCGAATCCTTATGAGATCGATTCCTTTAGAGAGCGAATCCTTAAGAGCGAATCCTTATGAGATCGATTCCTTAGAGAGCGAATCCTTATAAGTTACAAATGAGTCTGTGTGAGTATAAAGGAATCTTTATGAGAGCAAATCGATGTGGCACTTTGAACTGAAATTGATATATATATTGAATGGAATCCATTTATCTGTTTAGTGCAAATCATTATAGAATAATGTCATAAAATTATATTTATTAGAAAAATCATGATATTTAATTTATTATTAGAAAAATCATGGTATTAAATATATTTAATATTCAATTAATCATGTAAATTTATTTATTAAGAAAAACATGATATTAAATATTTTTAATAATAATTAATTAAACATAAATTTTATTATCACCAAAATAAAAGGGTAAAATATAGGAGTGGTTCAACAATCTCCCCCTTTTTGGTGATGACAAAATTTATGAGAATTTTCTGACAAAAATACGTAAGGCATAGAAAATACAGAAAAATCACAGTATCTCTGACATGATTAAGGATCACAGTATCCTTTATACTCAAATCCTCTCATAAGGATTCACTCTCTTAAGGAATCGATCTCATAAGGATTCCTTTGTAACTCTCACATGGATTCCTTTGTAACTCTCATAAGGATTCCTTTGTAACTCTCACATGGATTCCTTTGTAACTCTCACATGGATTCCTTTGTAACTCTCATAAGGATTCCTTTGTAACTCTCACATGGATTCCCTTGTAACTCTCATAAGGATTCCTTTGTAACTCTCACATGGATTCCTTTGTACTCTCACATGGATTCCTTTGTAACTCTCATAAGGATTCCTTTGTAACTCTCATAAGGATTCCTTTGTAACTCTCACATGGATTCCTTTGTAACTCTCATAAGGATTCCTTTGTAACTCTCATAAGGATTCCTTTGTAACTCTCATAAGGATTTGCTCTCACGTGAATTCGTTTGTAAAAACATAGATTTCCTTTATATTTTAAAATGTTTTTTGCATCTAGTGAAAAAGTCAATATTCTTGATTTACGTAATCCTTTATCTTTCTGACAGGAGATCTTTTTGCTTATCTTTCTAGATCTCTTCTCTCCTGCCAACAAAAGAGAGATTACTTACCACTTCTGGGTGGCATCAGGAAACATAAAGGTATGAACCTTTTTGACAGAAACACTCTTTATCTAAACACTTTTTTCTATACTTGCAGACCTCGTAGACCACAAATTATCAGAAGAAAGAGAAGATGAGCAACGGCTAGAACTCCAACGGATTTATTCAATTGCTCATATAAAAGATGAAGCAAGGCTGAAGAAGAAGCATGAGCTTTTCCTGAAGATCTTTTGAATGAGTGTACAACCAGTGAGGAACTTGAACTCCAAATACACTCAAAGAAAAAGAGAGAAAGAGCCTGAGCCCAAGAAGAAGTGTTCAAGCATCTGAAGCACTGAAGCATTCAAGCTCCTTCTCCTCTCTTCTCTCTCTCTCTGTGTGCATCTTGTAAATCTGGGGGAGAGAGTCTTTTGCTGAGAGTTCTTGTAGTTGGTTTTATTTGTTCCAACTCTCAGCTTTGTTCTTTCTTTTCTAAGAAAGACTTTTGTCCGGCTGTAGGACTGTATACAGTGTAGAACTTAGCTAGGGGTTAGTGTCTAGCAGAACCGCACTGGGGTTTGTACCAGGAGGTTGGCTTCTTTACCTGTAAGAGAAGTGGGCTGCCTTCTTGCCCGGGAAGAGAAGAAGACCAGCTAGGGTGCTGGGTTTGTAGTGTCCTTAAGGGGGACTGTACCCTTGTTAGTGAAATCCCAAGAGGTTGCTTGGGGACTGGACGTAGGACTTCCATGTGGGAAGGGCCGAACCAGGATAAATCTCTTGTGTTATTTGTGTGATTGTTTATTTGCTTCCGCACTGCTACTCTTTATCACACTAAACTAACCAAACCTTCAAGTGTTAATTTCTGTGTTTAAGTTTCTATTTCAGATTTCAGAAAAACCTATTCACCCCCCCTATAGGTTAGCTTGCTGCCGTACCAAAAGGGCCAACAGACCCGACCTACCATATGTACAAGATTTCATGCCCTCGCCCAATAACAAGGTTTCTTTGTAGAGCGGCGAAACCAACCTTCGTTTTCATCACCTATTTGTCGACGAATCGTTGCCGATTTTACGGTAGACCAATTGCCACCTCGGGTGGTGGAGGTCTGGGTGGGACGAGCTCCATCTCCAGGCACCTGCCCGCCCTCTATGGTTCTAGTTCTTGGCTTCTTGTGTTTTCTTTTCCCCCTTCCTTTTCATATTCCGTTCTTCACTGGTTCTTTTCCCATCCACTTTTATCTCTCGTTTTCCTTTTTCTTTCCTATTTTTTCTTCTCTTCTATTGCTCAAATTTCAACCTTCACCGTGACCACCTCCTCTAATCTCCTCCCTTTCTGTTATCTAGGTTTTTCCATCTACTGTGCCCCCCGCCCTCTATTTCTTCACCTCTTTTGCCCCCTCCGCCTTCATCACCCGCCTCCTGTTCCCCCTCTGCATATGCCTTCTTAGCATCCTCGCAGCAGCCTTTCTCCCACACCCTTCCCAGCCTTTCCTCTTCATGCACCTTTCATTTTATATGCCTCAGTCGTCTCCGCCCCGTGTCCTTTGCCATCGTCCAAATAGCTTCTACTCCCTCCCCCTCCATAGTTCTCCAAGCTATGTGACCCTCTTTCTCATTGTTGCTCTTTTGTTACTCTCTTAGTTCTTCTTCTCCATTGTGACTGTCCTTTTAGTGATTCTGCCTTTTGCCTATTTCTCTACTTTTGTCCCCCTCCTTGGTCTCCCCCCTAGACTTCAACGCCTTCAGCAACATCCTTCATTTTCACATTATCTATCTCTCGTATCCATCTCCTCCTTCTCCATTTGTTTTCGCCTTCCCTTACCCACCACACTTCTTTTGGGTTCTTCTTAATCTCTGAGCCATTTGGTGATCACTTTTGTCTATTCCAATCTCCGCAAAGTGGTTACATTTTGCCGCATTGTGTTTTGTTACCAGGTTCACATTTGCGGCGTCATTGGGATCGTTTCCACCTCGGAGCCCTCCAGCGATCAGATTTGGTCGGTCGCAGTCGCCTCGGCATAATATTTGTGTATTTTGTGGTGGTGTCTTTTTCTCTTTGTTATCCAGGTCCCAAGTATCAGCTCCAAACTTGGAAGCTCTCATATCTAACTAGAAATTTCTTTAGTTCGTTAGACTCTGGATCATCCCATCTCGGGGTATTGGAGGAGATGGTCGAGTCGTGTAATGGGGTATATCTGCATACTATTTGGTGGTTTCTGCCTTCCAAGTTCTTACTCTTTGGCAACTGCATGATCAATAAGTTGCCTCTTTCTCTCAGAGAAGGGCATGATGCTTTAGTTGATGTTGTGACTTCCTCAGTTTGTTGGTCATATCTGTATGACGTTGTATCATTATCGTTGATGTAGTATGTCTCTTTTATATTTCCTCTCTTTATGTACTATGTAATACCTCTTGGTTAAGTTAATAGAAGTATCCTTTCCTTGTCCAACAAAAAAAAAAGAGCGGTCTTATTTAGCAGCATTTGCTGATAAGAAACAAATAAGAGCTATGGAAATGTACGACAAAGAAATAGGAAACAAAAGTAAACATTTTTCCCATGATTGACATTCTTTGGAGGAGAATATTTTCTTCATGATGGGTGCTACAGTACGTACTCCAAGTTGAAGGATTTTAATATTCCGATCATAAATGTCATTGGCTACGATCTATGAGAGGGAATATACAGGGAATAATATTGTTGGATGAGAGAAGATGGAACTTTTTGCCCATCAGCAGCCTTGAACAGAAGTTCTTGTGAGCACGTTGATAGATCCTTTTTATGCACTGTCTTGTGAAGTAGGTAGAATGGGCTTTGGACCTCTTCCAAATACAAAAGCTGGCTTGTTACTTGTTAGGCGTTGGAAAAGTACAAGTATCACTGCTCAGTGAGAAAACAACAGAAGACATAATGGGTTTGTCCGCTGCATCTTCTTGAATGCACAACATTGTCAACTGTGTGCATCGCAATACCTTAGTGGCCCAAGATGAGCTGCTTAACATTGATTGATCTAGGAGTTCCAAATCTTTGCCACCTTCCCACATCTGCCATGCCTGCAGTTGTCATCAAAGTGTTCATAGGAAGAAAAAGATACAACATTAGTCGAAACAGAGCACTAAACATAGTATTTGTTAATCTATCAGACTGTGTATCACTCGATGTCCAACAGTAGCAAGCACTTGACAGCTTGTAGCAAATTAAACTTACGTATCCAAAGAGAATTTGATAATAACTATCAGGATAAAATCATGTGCTGCTTTTTCCTATGATCATCTCCAAGAGTATGACCCCCAAGTTGAACACATCAAATTTCTCTAAGAAGACACCACACAGTGCATACTCGGGGGACATAGAGCCACTGCACATGATCGACAGGAAAAAAATCGATTAGAAAAGGAAACCTAAGAAATTTGCCTTTTGATTTAAATACGGTTCAGTAAGAAAAACCTTCAAATATTGTATCAATGACTTACTGCGTTCCAACTACTCTCTGAGTATTCCCTTTCTCTTGATTTGTTTGAAATGTTCTTGCCAACCCAAAGTCTGAGATCTTGGGATTCATCTCATTGTCAAGCAAAATGTTACTTGTCTTTAGGTCTCTATGTATGACACACATTCTTGAGTGTTGATGTAGATAGAGAAGGCCATTTGCTATTCGTTTGATAATACCGAAACGCTTTTCCCAATTTAGTTCTACCGATCTTCATGCAGCATGCTTCCCAACCCATGGCACTATTGAGCATTTGTTTGTAAAGAATTAAGTAAAGCATTACTTAATGTTTTGATTACGAAAAAATCTTAGTCCAAACTTATTCTATTAAAAATTTTATCTGATTGTGTGTTATTAGAATTACTTGCAGTTAATACTTCTTTTCTGTGTTAAAGACATTTTTTCTATTATGTATAAATGTTGACCTGTAATTTTGAAGGAATGTCAATTTATGTTATTCCTTGTGAAGACATGTCGACTTGTGATGTCTTCCTTCTGAAGACATGTCAACTTTTGATGACCACATGTCGACTTGTGAAATCTTCTTTGTGAAGACATGTCGACTTGTGCTCTTGGGAATATGACATCAACTCTCACTAGAAAGTCAAAGTGAAACATCAACTTCTATATAAGCTAACAACAGTCGAAGTCCAACTCTGACTGATGGACAACTTATACATAAGTCGAAGTCCAACTCTAACTCGTGACCAGTCGAAGTGTAACATCGACTGGTAAAGTCCCAATTCAACTCATGATCAATCGAAGTTCAACTCTGACTGATGTATAAGGTCTCAACAGTCGAAGTCCCACTCCCCACTCCGACTGCTATTAGTGTATAAAAGTCATAATTATATATATATATATATATATATTATATATATATATATTGACTCATAATAATATCTTCTGTAACGACCCGAGAACACAACCCTCGGCTCACGCCGAGGACCCGATTTTCACGGTCGTCGCCCACGGATCCAGAGACCTAAAAGGGCTAAAATATAAATCTAACAGGATATGTAACGGAAGTAAACGTCAACTGCTAAACTAGAAGCGTACAAGAGGAAACAGAAAAGGAGAGCGAGACTGCTATGTATCGCTCTAAGTACAGTCCCAACACACACACGCTAGTACAAGTAAAAGGCAGGGGAAGAACAAGTCCCTTAGGGGCATACCCCGAGGGTGACGTACACTGAAAAAGGGGAACCACTGCTAGCTACGGGGACCTCGCCTACCGCCCTGTCTCCTCTGCCCGGCGCGCGCCCTGTCGCTGCTGAGAAGTCTCACCTGGGAAAAAGGAGGGATGAGCTTTACAACAGAAGCTCAGTAGGGACTACCAATCTCCTACTGGCTCTAACAGGCAGAAGAATATAATATAATAAATAAATGATAGCAATTTATATCTTCTACCTACTAACGGAAGTGCGGAAGCGAGACTACAAGTAGCGCTGTATGGAAACACGACACGGTCAGAAACTCCATTCGACTACTCGTCGTGACAAACACAAGGCTAGCTACCACAGACAGCGGAGACTCCGTTTG
Source organism: Colocasia esculenta (assembly GCA_014218235.1). Classification (NCBI taxonomy): domain Eukaryota; kingdom Viridiplantae; phylum Streptophyta; class Magnoliopsida; order Alismatales; family Araceae; genus Colocasia; species Colocasia esculenta. The sequence goes on along the minus strand of JACBKR010006131.1, from coordinate 7,401 downwards.
GACCAGGAACACTAGCTACAGAAAATGCTACCACTAGTCAAGCGTCAGGTGCGCCCACCGACATCTATACCCTGGACCCGGGTCCTTACTCACGTCTCATCAGAGCGAGGTAGGACACAAGGTACACAACAGTAACCGTCGTAGCCTGGCCGGACTATGATCCTACGCCTGGCCTCTCCAAGTGGTTCCGTGGCCGCAAGGAGCGAGGCAGTGAGAAACAGGACTGGCTGGCCTGCGCCGGGTAGAACTCCTAACCGTCCTCGGCGTCCCATACCAACCACGAGAGCTCTGCAAGCGACTCAACGCCACTGTCCTAACCACCGTTTTCCCCTCAGCTCTAGAGTCTGCTTGCTGGGCTGCCAACTCGAGCACACTCGTAGCCCGGAGTACTCCCTCAACAAGCTCCCGAGGATGGGGGTCCCAAGCAACGGTAACAACCTCTCACACGGAACAAGCCCTCAAGTGCCGCGCATCGGGCGAACGACTAGTGTAGAACCGTACTAGGAAACTAGCACAAGTGCCACGGGTACAGTAAAAGAAGCGGAAACGATGAAGACCAAAACATGTCTCTCGGTTATAGTCGCGATGCATCGGGCCGTCGTGACGCCCTACCATGTCGCGACACTGTCGCGGCAGCCATCGCTGTCGCGACCAGGTTGCGACACTCTAAAAGCGCCGCGATCATGTCGCGATCGGCCTGGCCATCGCGATAAGATTGCAACCTCCATGGTGGTCGCGTCTTCAGCAGAGGGGGGTTCCGGAATGCTCCTTCCGGAGACCGCCCCAAAAACACGAAACAAGCATTCCATAGGGGGAGGAGAGCATGCTTAACATGTATTTAAAGCTGTAAATCATGAAAACCACCCATACAACCCCACAAACATGGATTCAACAAGAATCTACGCTCGAAGGGGAAAACTCACTCAACCACGAGCATGGATCCTCACTCTCCCACAACCACAAACCATGAGGGAACAACATTTCTAAGGGGAAGGGGGCATGCTTAGGGCGAGAGGATCAAGGGTCCCTACCTCCAAGTGAAGAACGAACCCGCTGGGGCCTTCCCGTAGGAATGGCAGCCTCCTCCTTGCTCCAAACGACACGACCACATCCCCTGCACGAACGGGACGACACCCTCCTCAGCACGAATGTCTCGAGCTCGAAGGAATGCCAAGAAAACGAGAGAAGCTCTGAGGAAAGAAGAGGGGAAGAAGAAGGAGAGAAAAGGGGTGAGGGGGAAAATGGGGCGCGGCGCTCGGTTTTAAACCGACGGCCCCCAGAACGTGACCGGCCGACCCGGCGTGACAACTAATGTGTCCCGACGCCCGTAGGCGACGAGACCATGTCGCGACGGCCGCCCTCGGCACGACCCCAAAAAGGCGGTCAAACCTCAAAGATCGAAAAAGCAATTGCGATAGGCAACCAGGTCGCGTCAACGCTACGCGTTCCTGACACCTGACAAAGCCGTTCTGACAGAAAGGACACCAGTCACATCTGTCAGAAAAGCAGTCGCGACGCCATCAGACGCTGCGACAAGGACGCGACGAGCACCCCCGTCACAACAAGAAGACGACGGCCGGGTCCGTCGCGACCCGAACCTGTCGCGACAGACCTCCCTGGTGCAACCACGTCGCGACCAGGTCACCTGTCGCGACCCTGAGGATGGGGCCATAGGGCCCAAGGGGGCCGGGTCTTACATCTTCTATAATCTTGAATTTATTGTTTATAAAGTCAAGCACTTAGTACATGTTTTTATTATCAAATCCATCTTATTATAATATCCTTTTGAAAAATACTTTTGTACCATGCAAGCTGTCATTGGTTAAAAGCTTAAAGAGAACATTTTGATTTACTGTAGTTAATAATCTATCATTTCAGAATCTCAGTTGTTTAAATTAAAAGAATTCTACAAACATCTTAGAACTTGACAAAGTTTTTTTTTTAATATTCTAAGAAAGACTTATGTAGCTATCCTTTGTGCACTGAATGAACGTTCATTCTATTTAATTGGCGTATCAACTTTTGTACGCATTAGGTTATGTACTTTCTCTAGAACAATAAGGAGTCATTAATGCCTTACCTTTTATTCCTTTTGTCAAGTGTATTATCTGTAAGGGTGTCATTGGGCCGGGCCGGCCCGGAGGCCCGGAAGCCCGGCCCGGTTTTAACCGGGCTTGGGCCGAAAAATGAGCCCGTTAAAAGTTTTTGGCCCGGCCGGCCGGCCCGGAAAAAAATAGGGCCGGGCTTGGGCTTTGTAAGGCCCGGCCCGGCCGGCCCGGTGGCCAGGAAAATAAATATAATTATGTTAAATATAAAATTTATATTTAAAAGAGAATTATATTCATTTTTTCCACAATAAATCTACTCCAAATATAATCTTTTATAAATTAAATATTAATATAGATAAAAGTAAAATATATATTATTTTTATAGATATATTAATTACGCCGGACCTGTTTGGATTGACGAAAAAGGGTACGCGAAAATAAAATACTTTAGTATCGCTCATTTTCTAACATTTTTAATTAATCTACTAATTAATATTTGCTATCAATACTATACTAATAAACACAAAGGCAATTGTCAGAATTTGTTTCCACAAAAAACCTCTAGAACCGCAAAAGCTATGCACCCAATTTTTTTTTTTAAAAAAATTTAAACATTTATGATACATAACAAAACCGTCCAAAATTTTCTAAAAAATTGATGACAAAAGAGTTAGAGTAGATATATTATATATTATATAAATAAAAATAATATTTTCGGGCCGGGCCGGGCTTTTCGGGCTTTTCGGGCCTGGGCCGGGCCCGGGCCGGTTTTTAAAACTAACTGGGCCTGGGCCGGGCCCGGCCGACTTTTAGAAAACCGGGCCTGGGCTGGCTAGCAAGGCCCGGTCCAGGCCCGGCCCATTGACACCCTTATTATCTGCTGCCATTCTAACCTTAAAAGAGAGAAAGAGTTTTGCATGTTTTTGGTACATGCAGGCATTTAATATGACTGGCTACAATAGCATACAAGCTATCCCAATATAGTAACCATGCTAATCGTTAGAAAGAAGACTTGAAGATGTTACACTAAAAAAAATCATCCAGTATAAATGTTCAAATTCAAACGGTCAGATTCAAAATGGATAGTCGAAGACTCAAAGACTATGTAAAGTAGTCAAAGCCTTTGAAGAAAAATAATGGTGCAAGAGACATATATAGATACGCATAGACATAGAGAGATATACACCACAATGTGAAGAAGACAAGAAAATTGTTCAAGTGTTCAAGCATTGAGAAGTTTTCAGATGTGTGAATAACCCTCATTAGATCATTCATCCTGTCCATTAGAGTCAAAAGAGATAGTGCATTCATTCTTCATCTTTGTTATCTCCAGCATCTGGTCTATAAACATCAGTGATTGTAACCAGCAAGGAGTTTATTCCCTATGTGTTCTCCTTTTGTAGAGAGGAGAGCCTACTTGAAGTAGGAGATGTACTACTCCTCAGTGAAGGGAAGACTTGCTTATGAGAAAGTGGTGTATGTTCCTCTTTGAAGGGAAGACCAATGTTTACTTGGTGGTTAGTGAAAAATCTCAAGAGTTGCTTGGGGACTAGACATAGGACTTCTATTGGGAAGGAGTTCTGAACTAGAATAAATGTTTTGTCTCTTGTGTGTGTTTGCTTCCACTTGCTTATATTTATTCACACATTGCACTAACCGCAAACAACACTTTTTAGTAATTTTTAGATCTAACTATTCTTAGTAGAAAGAGTGAAAGAAGTCCTATTCATCTCCCTCTAGGACATCTTAGCTTTATTTCGATCCAACAAGTGCAACTGTCTCAATAGTAAGATAACCAAACTTTGCTCAATGATCAGATCAAGAATATGATGGCCAAGTGGTTGCGTTCCCAAGCAGACCACGACACCAACCTCGTCGCCTTCAGAAGACGATGGGTCAACATGTCGCGATCTTTAGAACAATCTTGTTGCTTACGAAAATTAGGATGTTACACTTTGTGCTTGGATGTTGCAAGAGATAGATGTGGTTGACCTAAAATTCAACTAATGGGAGGGAGTGGTGGGCACTCATTTGTTCTCTCTCCAAATGCTTCCTACTTATCCTTGTGTTGTGGTAGTGGATATGATGGCTATCCGAATCCATGCCTTGTGCCAAGGTTTTCTTCATAGAAGCTCCTTGCTGTTGTAGACACCCGATTATGACTAATGGGTTGAACCACATTTCTTGCTACCTTAGTGGGCCCCTAATTGGTCACTCACCTTGAGCCCATCATTTGCCTTGATTTGAGCCCATCAATCCATTAAAAATACCTTGAAATCCTGAAATCAATCATTTGAGAGTCCTATAGGAATATAACTCCTATTTTTATCATGTGGTTAGAGAGAATAATCCAAGATAATTCGGGTTCCTTGCGCGACGCATCGTGGCGCCGCGACTATAGTCGCGACGGGTTGGGCCGCCGCGACAGCCCATGCATTATCCATGCACGTGGGCAATACTGTCGCGTCCCCCCGCACCGTCGCGTCTCTAGTCGCGACCCTACGATCTGACGCGACAATGCCCGAGATCTCTGGCCTCCGTAACCACATCCTATTTATCCTCCATGCACTTTGACTTGGTCTATGAGAGATTATCCCCTCCTTGGACGGATCCTTGGCCCTAGGGACTCTCCTAAGCTCCCCTAAGGACTCTACACCCGATTTTGATAGAGCTTTATCCCCCTTTTTTATTTCTAAACCTTTTTGAGGAGATAATACCTAATTTTCTCACTCCAAGCTCTATATAAGGAAGGCCCCTCCTCATGACAAAGAGAGCCTCAGGATCACCCCGAAGGGCTGCCAAAATTCCCCGTGAACTAGACTTAGCCACGCAGCCACTCATTCCCTTCATTCCCTTCACATTCCACTCCCCACAACTCACTCATTTCATCATTAATGGAGCAAGGAACGTGAAGAGGGCGACTCCAGCAATCTCCTGGACCTTTTGCACATCATCGGAGCTGCATCCACGCCAGGAAGTCGCCCTAATGGGGCTCATTCTCTTTCCCCTTCCTCTTTTCTATTTCTACATGCATTTTTATGTCCTTTTTAAATAGAGCACATTCACCATCCACCCACGTTTTTTCCCACACCCACAGGGGTTTAAAACCACCCCAGGTGCGTTCCCACCATGATCTCCCATCTCATTTCATCTCTTGGAATGGATACTACACTTTACATGTTCTAATAGGGTATTCTCCTTGTGTTTTCTTTGTTTTGGCAGGCAAGCAAGCGAAGTCTACGAGAAGCTCTGGTGCTCTGGCCGGCTGGAGGACTAGAAGAAGGTCATAACCTCAATTCTCCCGCATTTAGAGAACGCGACGGCCTAGGGTGACGTGACAATAGACGCGTCAGTCTCCTCTGACGCGATACTAGAGACGCGGCGGCCATGGCGACCGCGACATCAGGTCAGTCTTCCTGTTCTTGTCCTTTTTCCTAGTTTAAGTTAGCCATTGTCTTTCCATATCATTAGGCAACTTATCTAGGTGGCGATCACATTCCCATATTTCCATGCTATCATATTGATGTTCATGTCCGTGTCGAGGGGAAGCACAATCCCTGTGATTACAGCTGTGTGCCAAGGTTTTCTTCTGAGGATTTTGTCGACATTTTTGAGTAATATAGTTCTGACTATGATTTTTCATCCCTCGACTCTTGAGTTTATTTGTGTTATAATAGAGAGTAATATACCCATAGTATGTATGTGTTAAAAATTTAATGAGATTCCAAATGCGGAGAACTCTGGTTGGGTCGATAGGTTAGAAATTCTATCCAAAGACGGAAGGGAGAGCTTATCTAATCTATATATAATCCTCAAAGTGTGTAGGCCTGAGATTTTTTCAGTCTAGTGGGATAGGACAATATGGATATATGGAAATTAGGGGGGATGTCAAATTTGGACCTTGGGACTTGGAACATCAATATCTAAGTCTACATAAGCTCCATGGGATGGGGGTTTTTCGTTACGAGAGAGAGAGAGAGAGAGAGAGAGAGAGGAGAGAGAGAGAGAGAGAGGAGAGAGAGAGAGGAGAGAGAGAGAGAGAGAGAGAGGAGAGAGAGAGAGAGAGAGATCCCCCTTGTAGAACTCCTTCCTTCGGTGATAACAATATGTTGGCAAAATCTGTGGAGCAAAGCCTGCCCATCTCCGAGGATTGTGTAAGTGATGCCATCTCCCTTTGTGTTTGTAGAGATCGCAACTCCACAATGCCTAACCTCTTCTCCTTTGCCACTGGCGAGCATGGACTAGGTGGATGGATGTTTGTCGCCCCCTCAGGGCCATTGGCTTGCCTCCAAGGGAAGATATTATGATTGAATATTTGGTCCATGCTATTTTTGATGTGGCGGGAAGGATGTTGATGCTTTGAGCCATTCACCTTCCCCTTTGGCCAACTCATCCTCTGACCGTCAAAAATTCATTTCACATTCGAATCATGAAGAAGGTGTTAGCAATTACCTACCTACCTCACGAGTTCGTTCTCCTAACCCTCCATATTAAAGCTCTCCTCTAGCTATCTTTTTCTTAAGAGCAAATCTCCCCCAGCTCAAGATCATCAAGATGGTGATTTAGTAAGAATTTTGGCAGCTAAGTGGACCATACACTCTTTTCAAGATGGCATAGGCAATAGCTCAATTTCTGAACTCTCTAAACTAGAAAATTTTCAGCCTGCGATTGGTAGAGTTTTTCCATCAGAGATGTCTGACCAGGAAAATGAAGATGATGGTAAGAGTTGCTCTTGTTGTCTGAGTCTTCAATCCTCGAGCTCTTCTTCCACGAATCTTCTCTTGGGTTCAATCTTTGTAACTCTTAGAATTTATCCTCCTCAATTGAGGCCTTACAGTTTGTATTTGCTGCATTGTCTCATAACTTAAATTTTCTTACTTTTTGGGTTGACCTTTATGTTTGGCCCAAGCCCCTCAATCTATATGTGGCTTTTTGCCCCCTATTCATATCTTCCTTTATTATAAAATGGCTATATGAGTCCCTTTATTAAAAAAAGATTAAACAAGAATATTTTACAATAAAATAGATAGAGAAAGCCCACAAACCATAAACAAAATTAAATTTTGTATAGGTTTGGCCAAACCTTATGTCCATGGAAAGAGTAGATAAAATTCCCTAAAGGGGGAAGATAGCAGTGACTGATCTTCCTCAACTTGAGTATGCCATCAGTCTCCCACCCAAATCCTTATCAGAATGCTGCCAATAGACTTAGCACAGTGTTGAAGAAGCAACACCACGCAAAGCCCGTGATGTCTACGTACGGTCGAATACAAGAGACGAGAAGAGGAAGCTGAGTTACTACTACAACCCATGTTGAACTGGTTCAAAAGAAAAATATTGGTGTTCGATAAAT
>JACBKR010006130.1:0-14426 GCA_014218235.1 Colocasia esculenta | reverse complement strand
ATTTGGGATTTCGGCGATACAATTTTCCAGATTTTGGTTTTTAAAGATACCAAATGGTCAAAAATATATATATTTTCCTGAAAACGATTTTCTCGTGCGGATTTTTCGTTCAAACAAACGGATCCTAAGTCAAAATCATTTGCATGCCTATGATTGCCAGAGTTTTTCTATTAGAAATGTTGAGAGTTGCTCCCATTGCTGGGTCTTCATCCCCGAGCTTTTCAAAAATGAACCTTCTCTTGGATTCAGTCTTCATAAATCTTAGATCAATTTATCGTCCTCAATTTAGATCTTATAATTTGTATTTTCTACATTGTCTCTTAACTTAAATTTTCTTACTTTTAAGTTGGCCTTCATGTTTGCCTAAGCCCCTTAGTCTATATGCCGCTTTTGCCTCCCATTCATATATTCCTTTATTTAAAAAATCGCTAAATGAGGCGCTTAATTTATATAAAAAAAATTTAAACAAGAATATCCTACAGATCAGCAAACGACAAAACCATAGAGAATTAAATTGTGTATGTGGTTTGACCAAGTCTTACGTCCATGGAAAGACTAGATAAATTTCACTAAGGTGGAAAGATAACAGCGACCGATCTCCCTCAACCAGAGTATGCCATCAATCTCCCACTCAAATCCTTGTCAAAATGCTATCAATAGAACCTTGAAGAAGCCCGTGATGTCCACGGTGGGAATACAAGAGATACTGGAGAGATCGAGTAGGACTAAAACAGCCCACAAATCCTATTATTATTCTGTATTTTCTAATCATGTCAGAGATACTGTGAACCACTGTGGGATCGATTCCTTTAGAGAGCGAATCCTTATGAGATCGATTTCTTTAGAGAGCGAATCCTTATGAGATCGATTCCTTAAAAGAGCAAATCCTTGAGAGCGAATCCTTATGAGATCGATTCCTTTAGAGAGCGAATCCTTAAGAGCGAATCCTTATGAGATCGATTCCTTAGAGAGCGAATCCTTATAAGTTACAAATGAGTCTGTGTGAGTATAAAGGAATCTTTATGAGAGCAAATCGATGTGGCACTTTGAACTGAAATTGATATATATATTGAATGGAATCCATTTATCTGTTTAGTGCAAATCATTATAGAATAATGTCATAAAATTATATTTATTAGAAAAATCATGATATTTAATTTATTATTAGAAAAATCATGGTATTAAATATATTTAATATTCAATTAATCATGTAAATTTATTTATTAAGAAAAACATGATATTAAATATTTTTAATAATAATTAATTAAACATAAATTTTATTATCACCAAAATAAAAGGGTAAAATATAGGAGTGGTTCAACAATCTCCCCCTTTTTGGTGATGACAAAATTTATGAGAATTTTCTGACAAAAATACGTAAGGCATAGAAAATACAGAAAAATCACAGTATCTCTGACATGATTAAGGATCACAGTATCCTTTATACTCAAATCCTCTCATAAGGATTCACTCTCTTAAGGAATCGATCTCATAAGGATTCCTTTGTAACTCTCACATGGATTCCTTTGTAACTCTCATAAGGATTCCTTTGTAACTCTCACATGGATTCCTTTGTAACTCTCACATGGATTCCTTTGTAACTCTCATAAGGATTCCTTTGTAACTCTCACATGGATTCCCTTGTAACTCTCATAAGGATTCCTTTGTAACTCTCACATGGATTCCTTTGTACTCTCACATGGATTCCTTTGTAACTCTCATAAGGATTCCTTTGTAACTCTCATAAGGATTCCTTTGTAACTCTCACATGGATTCCTTTGTAACTCTCATAAGGATTCCTTTGTAACTCTCATAAGGATTCCTTTGTAACTCTCATAAGGATTTGCTCTCACGTGAATTCGTTTGTAAAAACATAGATTTCCTTTATATTTTAAAATGTTTTTTGCATCTAGTGAAAAAGTCAATATTCTTGATTTACGTAATCCTTTATCTTTCTGACAGGAGATCTTTTTGCTTATCTTTCTAGATCTCTTCTCTCCTGCCAACAAAAGAGAGATTACTTACCACTTCTGGGTGGCATCAGGAAACATAAAGGTATGAACCTTTTTGACAGAAACACTCTTTATCTAAACACTTTTTTCTATACTTGCAGACCTCGTAGACCACAAATTATCAGAAGAAAGAGAAGATGAGCAACGGCTAGAACTCCAACGGATTTATTCAATTGCTCATATAAAAGATGAAGCAAGGCTGAAGAAGAAGCATGAGCTTTTCCTGAAGATCTTTTGAATGAGTGTACAACCAGTGAGGAACTTGAACTCCAAATACACTCAAAGAAAAAGAGAGAAAGAGCCTGAGCCCAAGAAGAAGTGTTCAAGCATCTGAAGCACTGAAGCATTCAAGCTCCTTCTCCTCTCTTCTCTCTCTCTCTGTGTGCATCTTGTAAATCTGGGGGAGAGAGTCTTTTGCTGAGAGTTCTTGTAGTTGGTTTTATTTGTTCCAACTCTCAGCTTTGTTCTTTCTTTTCTAAGAAAGACTTTTGTCCGGCTGTAGGACTGTATACAGTGTAGAACTTAGCTAGGGGTTAGTGTCTAGCAGAACCGCACTGGGGTTTGTACCAGGAGGTTGGCTTCTTTACCTGTAAGAGAAGTGGGCTGCCTTCTTGCCCGGGAAGAGAAGAAGACCAGCTAGGGTGCTGGGTTTGTAGTGTCCTTAAGGGGGACTGTACCCTTGTTAGTGAAATCCCAAGAGGTTGCTTGGGGACTGGACGTAGGACTTCCATGTGGGAAGGGCCGAACCAGGATAAATCTCTTGTGTTATTTGTGTGATTGTTTATTTGCTTCCGCACTGCTACTCTTTATCACACTAAACTAACCAAACCTTCAAGTGTTAATTTCTGTGTTTAAGTTTCTATTTCAGATTTCAGAAAAACCTATTCACCCCCCCTATAGGTTAGCTTGCTGCCGTACCAAAAGGGCCAACAGACCCGACCTACCATATGTACAAGATTTCATGCCCTCGCCCAATAACAAGGTTTCTTTGTAGAGCGGCGAAACCAACCTTCGTTTTCATCACCTATTTGTCGACAAATCGTTGCCGATTTTACGGTAGACCAATTGCCACCTCGGGTGGTGGAGGTCTGGGTGGGACGAGCTCCATCTCTAGGCACCTGCCCGCCCTCTATGGTTCTAGTTCTTGGCTTCTTGTGTTTTCTTTTCCCCCTTCCTTTTCATCTTCCGTTCTTCACTGGTTCTTTTCCCATCCACTTTTATCTCTCGTTTTCCTTTTTCTTTCCTATTTTTTCTTCTCTTCTATTGCTCAAATTTCAACCTTCACCGTGACCACCTCCTCTAATCTCCTCCCTTTTTGTTATCTAGGTTTTTCCATCTACTGTGTCCCCCGCCCTCTATTCTTCACCTCTTTTGCCCCCTCCGCCTTCATCACCCGCCTCCTGTTCCCCCTCTGCATATGCCTTCTTAGCATCCTCGCAGCAGCCTTTCTCCCACACTCTTCCCAGCCTTTCCTCTTCATGCACCTTTCATTTTATATGCCTCAGTCGTCTCGCGCCCCGTGTCCTTTGCCATCGTCCAAATAGCTTCTTCTCCCTCCCCCTCCATAGTTCTCCAAGCTATGTGACCCTCTTTCTCATTGTTGCTCTTTTGTTACTCTCTTAGTTCTTCTTCTCCATTGTGACTGTCCTTTTAGTGATTCTGCCTTTTGCCTATTTCTCTACTTTTGTCCCCCTCCTTGGTCTCCCCCCTAGACTTCAACGCCTTCAGCAACATCCTTCATTTTCACATTATCTATCTCTCGTATCCATCTCCTCCTTCTCCATTTGTTTTCGCCTTCCCTTACCCACCACACTTCTTTTGGGTTCTTCTTAATCTCTGAGCCATTTGGTGATCACTTTTGTCTATTCCAATCTCCGCAAAGTGGTTACATTTTGCCACATTGTGTTTTGTTACCAGGTTCACATTTGCGGCATCATTGGGATCGTTTCCACCTCGGAGCCCTCCAGCGATCAGATTTGGTCGGTCGCAGTCGCCTCGGCATAATATTTGTGTATTTTGTGGTGGTGTCTTTTTCTCTTTGTTATCCAGGTCCCAAGTATCAGCTCCAAACTTGGAAGCTCTCATATCTAACTAGAAATTTCTTTAGTTCGTTAGACTCTGGATCATCCCATCTCGGGGTATTGGAGGAGATGGTCGTGTCGTGTAATGGGGTATATCTGCATACTATTTGGTGGTTTCTGCCTTCCAAGTTCTTACTCTTTGGCAACTGCATGATCAATAAGTTGCCTCTTTCTCTCAGAGAAGGGCATGATGCTTTAGTTGATGTTGTGACTTCCTCAGTTTGTTGGTCATATCTGTATGACGTTGTATCATTATCGTTGATGTAGTATGTCTCTTTTATATTTCCTCTCTTTATGTACTATGTAATACCTCTTGGTTAAGTTAATAGAAGTATCCTTTCCTTGTCCAACAAAAAAAAAAGAGCGGTCTTATTTAGCAGCATTTGCTGATAAGAAACAAATAAGAGCTATGGAAATGTACGACAAAGAAATAGGAAACAAAAGTAAACATTTTTCCCATGATTGACATTCTTTGGAGGAGAATATTTTCTTCATGATGGGTGCTACAGTACGTACTCCAAGTTGAAGGATTTTAATATTCCGATCATAAATGTCATTGGCTACGATCTATGAGAGGGAATATACAGGGAATAATATTGTTGGATGAGAGAAGATGGAACTTTTTGCCCATCAGCAGCCTTGAACAGAAGTTCTTGTGAGCACGTTGATAGATCCTTTTTATGCACTGTCTTGTGAAGTAGGTAGAATGGGCTTTGGACCTCTTCCAAATACAAAAGCTGGCTTGTTACTTGTTAGGCGTTGGAAAAGTACAAGTATCACTGCTCAGTGAGAAAACAACAGAAGACATAATGGGTTTGTCCGCTGCATCTTCTTGAATGCACAACATTGTCAACTGTGTGCATCGCAATACCTTAGTGGCCCAAGATGAGCTGCTTAACATTGATTGATCTAGGAGTTCCAAATCTTTGCCACCTTCCCACATCTGCCATGCCTGCAGTTGTCATCAAAGTGTTCATAGGAAGAAAAAGATACAACATTAGTCGAAACAGAGCACTAAACATAGTGTTTGTTAATCTATCAGACTGTGTATCACTCGAATGTCCAACAGTAGCAAGCACTTGACAGCTTGTAGCAAATTAAACTTACGTATCCAAAGAGAATTTGATAATAACTATCAGGATAAAATCATGTGCTCCTTTTTCCTATGATGATCTCCAAGAGTATGACCCCCAAGTTGAACACATCAAATTTCTCTAAGAAGACACCACACAGTGCATACTCGGGGGACATAGAGCCACTGCACATGATCGACAGGAAAAAAATCGATTAGAAAAGGAAACCTAAGAAATTTGCCTTTTGATTTAAATACGGTTCAGTAAGAAAAACCTTCAAATATTGTATCAATGACTTACTGCGTTCCAACTACTCTCTGAGTATTCCCTTTCTCTTGATTTGTTTGAAATGTTCTTGCCAACCCAAAGTCTGAGATCTTGGGATTCATCTCATTGTCAAGCAAAATGTTACTTGTCTTTAGGTCTCTATGTATGACACACATTCTTGAGTGTTGATGTAGATAGAGAAGGCCATTTGCTATTCGTTTGATAATACCGAAACGCTTTTCCCAATTTAGTTCTACCGATCTTCATGCAGCATGCTTCCCAACCCATGGCACTATTGAGCATTTGTTTGTAAAGAATTAAGTAAAGCATTACTTAATGTTTTGATTACGAAAAAATCTTAGTCCAAACTTATTCTATTAAAAATTTTATCTGATTGTGTGTTATTAGAATTACTTGCAGTTAATACTTCTTTTCTGTGTTAAAGACATTTTTTCTATTATGTATAAATGTTGACCTGTAATTTTGAAGGAATGTCAATTTATGTTATTCCTTGTGAAGACATGTCGACTTGTGATGTCTTCCTTCTGAAGACATGTCAACTTTTGATGACCACATGTCGACTTGTGAAATCTTCTTTGTGAAGACATGTCGACTTGTGCTCTTGGGAATATGACATCAACTCTCACTAGAAAGTCAAAGTGAAACATCAACTTCTGTATAAGGCTAACAGCAGTCGAAGTCCAACTCTGACTGATGGACAACTTATACATAAGTCGAAGTCCAACTCTAACTCGTGACCAGTCGAAGTGTAACATCGACTGGTAAAGTCCCAATTCAACTCATGATCAATCGAAGTTCAACTCTGACTGATGTATAAGGTCTCAACAGTCGAAGTCCCACTCCCCACTCCGACTGCTATTAGTGTATAAAAGTCATAATTATATATATATATATATATATATTATATATATATATATTGACTCATAATAATATCTTCTGTAACGACCCGAGAACACAACCCTCGGCTCACGCCGAGGACCCGATTTTCACGGTCGTCGCCCACGGATCCAGAGACCTAAAAGGGCTAAAATATAAATCTAACAGGATATGTAACGGAAGTAAACGTCAACTGCTAAACTAGAAGCGTACAAGAGGAAACAGAAAAGGAGAGCGAGACTGCTATGTATCGCTCTAAGTACAGTCCCAACACACACACGCTAGTACAAGTAAAAGGCAGGGGAAGAACAAGTCCCTTAGGGGCATACCCCGAGGGTGACGTACACTGAAAAAGGGGAACCACTGCTAGCTATGGGGACCTCGCCTACCGCCCTGTCTCCTCTGCCCGGCGCGCGCCCTGTCGCTGCTGAGAAGTCTCACCTGGGAAAAAGGAGGGATGAGCTTTACAACAGAAGCTCAGTAGGGACTACCAATCTCCTACTGGCTCTAACAGGCAGAATAATATAATATAATAAATAAATGATAGCAATTTATATCTTCTACCTACTAACGGAAGTGCGGAAGCGAGACTACAAGTAGCGCTGTATGGAAACACGACACGGTCAGAAACTCCATTCGACTACTCGTCGTGACAACCACAAGGCTAGCTACCACAGACAGAGGGGACTCCGTCTGGACCAGGAACACTAGCTACGGAAAACGCTACCACTAGTCAAGGGTCAGGTGCGCCCACCGGCATCTTACCCTGGACCCGGGTCCTTACTCACGTCTCATCAGAGCGAGGTAGGACACAAGGTACACAACAGTAACCGTCGTAGTCTGGCCGGACTACGATCCTACGCCTGGCCTCTCCAAGTGGTTCCGTGGCCGCAAGGAGCGAGGCAGTGAGAAACAGGACTGGCTGGCCTGCGCCGGGTAGAACTCCTAACCGTCCTCGGCGTCCCATACCAACCACGAGAGCTCTGCAAGCGACTCAACGCCACTGTCCTAACCACCGTTTTCCCCTCAGCTCTAGAGTCTGCTTGCTGGGCTGCCAACTCGAGCACACTCGTAGCCCGGAGTACTCCCTCAACAAGCTCCCGAGGATGGGGGTCCCAAGCAACGGTAACAACCTCTCACACGGAACAAGCCCTCAAGTGCCGTGCATCGGGCGAACGACTAGTGTAGAACCGTACTAGGAAACTAGCACAAGTGCCACGGGTACAGTAAAAGAAGCGGAAACGATGAAGACCAAAACATGTCTCTCGATTATAGTCGCGATGCATCGGGCCGTCGTGACGCCCTACCATGTCGCGACACTGTCGCGGCAGCCATCGCTGTCGCGACCAGGTTGCGACACTCCAAAAGTGCCGCGATCATGTCGCGATCGGCCTGGCCATCGCGATAAGATTGCAACCTCCATGGTGGTCGTGTCTTCAATAGAGGGGGGTTCCGGAATGCTCCTTCCGGAGACCGCCCCAAAAACACGAAACAAGCAATCCATAGGGGGAGGAGAGCATGCTTAACATGTATTTAAAGCTGTAAATCATGAAAACCACCCATACAACCCCACAAACATGGATTCAACAAGAATCTACGCTCGAAGGGGAAAACTCACTCAACCACGAGCATGGATCCTCACTCTCCCACAACCACAAACCATGAGGGAACAACATTTCTAAGGGGAAGGGGGCATGCTTAGGGCGAGAGGATCAAGGGTCCCTACCTCCAAGTGAAGAACGAACCCGCTGGGGCCTTCCCGTAGGAATGGCAGCCTCCTCCTTGCTCCAAACGACACGACCACATCCCCTGCACGAACGGGACGACACCCTCCTCAGCACGAATGTCTCGAGCTCGAAGGAATGCCAAGAAAACGAGAGAAGCTCTGAGGAAAGAAGAGGGGAAGAAGAAGGAGAGAAAAGGGGTGAGGGGGAAAATGGGGCGCGGCGCTCGGTTTTAAACCAACGGCCCCCAGAACGTGACCGGCCGACCCAGCGTGACAACTAATGTGTCACGACGCCCGTAGGCGACGAGACCATGTCGCGACGGCCGCCCTCGGCATGACCCCAAGAAGGCGGTCAAACCTCAAACATCGAAAAAGCAATTGCGATAGGCAACCAGGTCTCGTCAACGCTACGCGTTCCTGACACCTGACAAAGCCGTTCTGACAGAAAGGACATCAGTCACATCTGTCAGAAAAGCAGTCGCGACGCCATCAGACGCTGTGACAAGGACGCGACGAGCACCCCCGTCACAACAAGAAGACGACGGTCGGGTCCGTCGCGACCCGAACCTGTCGCGACAGACCTCCCTGGTGCAACCACGTCGCGACCAGGTCACCTGTCGCGACCCTGAGGATGGGGCCATAGGGCCCAAGGGGGCCGGGTCTTACATCTTCTATAATCTTGAATTTATTGTTTATAAAGTCAAGCACTTAGCACATGTTTTTATTATCAAATCTATCTTATTATAATATCCTTTTGAAAAATACTTTTGTACCATGCAAGCTGTCATTGGTTAAAAGCTTAAAGAGAACATTTTGATTTACTGTAGTTAATAATCTATCATTTCAGAATCTCAGTTGTTTAAATTAAAAGAATTCTACAAACATCTTTGAACTTGACAAAGTTTTTTTTAAATATTCTAAGAAAGACTTATGTAGCTATCCTTTGTGCACTGAATGAACGTTCATTCTATTTAATTGGCGTATCAACTTTTGTACGCATTAGGTTATGTACTTTCTCTAGAACAATAAGGAGTCATTAATGCCTTACCTTTTATTCCTTTTGTCAAGTGTATTATCTGTAAGGGTGTCATTGGGCCGGGCCGGCCCGGAGGCCCGGAAGCCCGGCCCGGTTTTAACCGGGCTTGGGCCGAAAAATGAGCCCGTTAAAAGTTTTTGGCCCGGCCGGCCGGCCCGGAAAAAAATAGGGCCGGGCTTGGGCTTTGTAAGGCCCGGCCCGGCCGGCCCGGTGGCCAGGAAAATAAATATAATTATGTTAAATATAAAATTTATATTTAAAAGAGAATTATATTCATTTTTTCCACAATAAATCTACTCCAAATATAATCTTTTATAAATTAAATATTAATATAGATAAAAGTAAAATATATATTATTTTTATAGATATATTAATTACGCCGGACCTGTTTGGATTGACGAAAAAGGGTACGCGAAAATAAAATACTTTAGTATCGCTCATTTTCTAACATTTTTAATTAATCTACTAATTAATATTTGCTATCAATACTATACTAATAAACACAAAGGCAATTGTCAGAATTTGTTTCCACAAAAAACCTCTAGAACCGCAAAAGCTATGCACCCAATTTTTTTTTTTAAAAAAATTTAAACATTTATGATACATAACAAAACCGTCCAAAATTTTCTAAAAAATTGATGACAAAAGAGTTAGAGTAGATATATTATATATTATATAAATAAAAATAATATTTTCGGGCCGGGCCGGGCTTTTCGGGCTTTTCGGGCCTGGGCCGGGCCCGGGCCGGTTTTTAAAACTAACTGGGCCTGGGCCGGGCCCGGCCGACTTTTAGAAAACCGGGCCTGGGCTGGCTAGCAAGGCCCGGTCCAGGCCCGGCCCATTGACACCCTTATTATCTGCTGCCATTCTAACCTTAAAAGAGAGAAAGAGTTTTGCATGTTTTTGGTACATGCAGGCATTTAATATGACTGGCTACAATAGCATACAAGCTATCCCAATATAGTAACCATGCTAATCGTTAGAAAGAAGACTTGAAGATGTTACACTAAAAAAAATCATCCAGTATAAATGTTCAAATTCAAACGGTCAGATTCAAAATGGATAGTCGAAGACTCAAAGACTATGTAAAGTAGTCAAAGCCTTTGAAGAAAAATAATGGTGCAAGAGACATATATAGATACGCATAGACATAGAGAGATATACACCACAATGTGAAGAAGACAAGAAAATTGTTCAAGTGTTCAAGCATTGAGAAGTTTTCAGATGTGTGAATAACCCTCATTAGATCATTCATCCTGTCCATTAGAGTCAAAAGAGATAGTGCATTCATTCTTCATCTTTGTTATCTCCAGCATCTGGTCTATAAACATCAGTGATTGTAACCAGCAAGGAGTTTATTCCCTATGTGTTCTCCTTTTGTAGAGAGGAGAGCCTACTTGAAGTAGGAGATGTACTACTCCTCAGTGAAGGGAAGACTTGCTTATGAGAAAGTGGTGTATGTTCCTCTTTGAAGGGAAGACCAATGTTTACTTGGTGGTTAGTGAAAAATCTCAAGAGTTGCTTGGGGACTAGACATAGGACTTCTATTGGGAAGGAGTTCTGAACTAGAATAAATGTTTTGTCTCTTGTGTGTGTTTGCTTCCACTTGCTTATATTTATTCACACATTGCACTAACCGCAAACAACACTTTTTAGTAATTTTTAGATCTAACTATTCTTAGTAGAAAGAGTGAAAGAAGTCCTATTCATCTCCCTCTAGGACATCTTAGCTTTATTTCGATCCAACAAGTGCAACTGTCTCAATAGTAAGATAACCAAACTTTGCTCAATGATCAGATCAAGAATATGATGGCCAAGTGGTTGCGTTCCCAAGCAGACCACGACACCAACCTCGTCGCCTTCAGAAGACGATGGGTCAACATGTCGCGATCTTTAGAACAATCTTGTTGCTTACGAAAATTAGGATGTTACACTTTGTGCTTGGATGTTGCAAGAGATAGATGTGGTTGACCTAAAATTCAACTAATGGGAGGGAGTGGTGGGCACTCATTTGTTCTCTCTCCAAATGCTTCCTACTTATCCTTGTGTTGTGGTAGTGGATATGATGGCTATCCGAATCCATGCCTTGTGCCAAGGTTTTCTTCATAGAAGCTCCTTGCTGTTGTAGACACCCGATTATGACTAATGGGTTGAACCACATTTCTTGCTACCTTAGTGGGCCCCTAATTGGTCACTCACCTTGAGCCCATCATTTGCCTTGATTTGAGCCCATCAATCCATTAAAAATACCTTGAAATCCTGAAATCAATCATTTGAGAGTCCTATAGGAATATAACTCCTATTTTTATCATGTGGTTAGAGAGAATAATCCAAGATAATTCGGGTTCCTTGCGCGACGCATCGTGGCGCCGCGACTATAGTCGCGACGGGTTGGGCCGCCGCGACAGCCCATGCATTATCCATGCACGTGGGCAATACTGTCGCGTCCCCCCGCACCGTCGCGTCTCTAGTCGCGACCCTACGATCTGACGCGACAATGCCCGAGATCTCTGGCCTCCGTAACCACATCCTATTTATCCTCCATGCACTTTGACTTGGTCTATGAGAGATTATCCCCTCCTTGGACGGATCCTTGGCCCTAGGGACTCTCCTAAGCTCCCCTAAGGACTCTACACCCGATTTTGATAGAGCTTTATCCCCCTTTTTTATTTCTAAACCTTTTTGAGGAGATAATACCTAATTTTCTCACTCCAAGCTCTATATAAGGAAGGCCCCTCCTCATGACAAAGAGAGCCTCAGGATCACCCCGAAGGGCTGCCAAAATTCCCCGTGAACTAGACTTAGCCACGCAGCCACTCATTCCCTTCATTCCCTTCACATTCCACTCCCCACAACTCACTCATTTCATCATTAATGGAGCAAGGAACGTGAAGAGGGCGACTCCAGCAATCTCCTGGACCTTTTGCACATCATCGGAGCTGCATCCACGCCAGGAAGTCGCCCTAATGGGGCTCATTCTCTTTCCCCTTCCTCTTTTCTATTTCTACATGCATTTTTATGTCCTTTTTAAATAGAGCACATTCACCATCCACCCACGTTTTTCCCACACCCACAGGGGTTTAAAACCACCCCAGGTGCGTTCCCACCATGATCTCCCATCTCATTTCGTCTCTTGGAATGGATACTACACTTTACATGTTCTAATAGGGTATTCTCCTTGTGTTTTCTTTTGTTTTGGCAGGCAAGCAAGCGAAGTCTACGAGAAGCTCTGGTGCTCTGGCCGGCTGGAGGACTAGAAGAAGGTCACAACCTCAATTCTCCCGCATTCAGAGAACGCGACGGCCTAGGGTGACGCGACAATAGACGCGTCAGTCTCCTCTGACGCGATACTAGAGACGCGGCGGCCATGGCGACCGCGACATCAGGTCAGTCTTCCTGTTCTTGTCCTTTTTCCTAGTTTAAGTTAGCCATTGTCTTTCCATATCATTAGGCAACTTATCTAGGTGGCGATCACATTCCCATATTTCCATGCTATCATATTTGATGTTCATGTCCGTGTCGAGGGGAAGCACAATCCCTGTGATTACAGCTGTGTGCCAAGGTTTTCTTCTGAGGATTTTGTCGACATTTTTGAGTAATATAGTTCTGACTATGATTTTTCATCCCTCGACTCTTGAGTTTATTTGTGTTATAATAGAGAGTAATATACCCATAGTATGTATGTGTTAAAAATTTAATGAGATTCCAAATGCGGAGAACTCTGGTTGGGTCGATAGGTTAGAAATTCTATCCAAAGACGGAAGGGAGAGCTTATCTAATCTATATATAATCCTCAAAGTGTGTAGGCCTGAGATTTTTTCAGTCTAGTGGGATAGGACAATATGGATATATGGAATTTAGGGGGGATGTCAAATTTGGACCTTGGGACTTGGAACATCAATATCTAAGTCTACATAAGCTCCATGGGATGGGGGTTTTTCGTTACGAGAGAGAGAGAGAGAGAGAGAGAGAGAGGAGAGAGAGAGAGAGAGAGGAGAGAGAGAGAGGAGAGAGAGAGAGAGAGAGAGAGGAGAGAGAGAGAGAGAGAGATCCCCCTTGTAGAACTCCTTCCTTCGGTGATAACAATATGTTGGCAAAATCTGTGGAGCAAAGCCTGCCCATCTCCGAGGATTGTGTAAGTGATGCCATCTCCCTTTGTGTTTGTAGAGATCGCAACTCCACAATGCCTAACCTCTTCTCCTTTGCCACTGGCGAGCATGGACTAGGTGGATGGATGTTTGTCGCCCCCTCAGGGCCATTGGCTTGCCTCCAAGGGAAGATATTATGATTGAATATTTGGTCCATGCTATTTTTGATGTGGCGGGAAGGATGTTGATGCTTTGAGCCATTCACCTTCCCCTTTGGCCAACTCATCCTCTGACCGTCAAAAATTCATTTCACATTCGAATCATGAAGAAGGTGTTAGCAATTACCTACCTACCTCACGAGTTCGTTCTCCTAACCCTCCATATTAAAGCTCTCCTCTAGCTATCTTTTTCTTAAGAGCAAATCTCCCCCAGCTCAAGATCATCAAGATGGTGATTTAGTAAGAATTTTGGCAGCTAAGTGGACCATACACTCTTTTCAAGATGGCATAGGCAATAGCTCAATTTCTGAACTCTCTAAACTAGAAAATTTTCAGCCTGCGATTGGTAGAGTTTTTCCATCAGAGATGTCTGACCAGGAAAATGAAGATGATGGTAAGAGTTGCTCTTGTTGTCTGAGTCTTCAATCCTCGAGCTCTTCTTCCACGAATCTTCTCTTGGGTTCAATCTTTGTAACTCTTAGAATTTATCCTCCTCAATTGAGGCCTTACAGTTTGTATTTGCTGCATTGTCTCATAACTTAAATTTTCTTACTTTTTGGGTTGACCTTTATGTTTGGCCCAAGCCCCTCAATCTATATGTGGCTTTTTGCCCCCTATTCATATCTTCCTTTATTATAAAATGGCTATATGAGTCCCTTTATTAAAAAAAGATTAAACAAGAATATTTTACAATAAAATAGATAGAGAAAGCCCACAAACCATAAACAAAATTAAATTTTGTATAGGTTTGGCCAAACCTTATGTCCATGGAAAGAGTAGATAAAATTCCCTAAAGGGGGAAGATAGCAGTGACTGATCTTCCTCAACTTGAGTATGCCATCAGTCTCCCACCCAAATCCTTATCAGAATGCTGCCAATAGACTTAGCACAGTGTTGAAGAAGCAACACCACGCAAAGCCCGTGATGTCTACGTACGGTCGAATACAAGAGACGAGAAGAGGAAGCTGAGTTACTACTACAACCCATGTTGAACTGGTTCAAAAGAAAAATATTGGTGTTCGATAAAT
>JACBKR010006129.1:0-14354 GCA_014218235.1 Colocasia esculenta | reverse complement strand
CTGCTTCTGAATGCGACCTATTGTGGTATCACGTTCAGAAGGCGACTGAGGACCCTGTCGCATTAAGGGTCCCGAGGGATGTATGCTTGTGCATGGTTATGTTGTTATCGGATTATCGATGTGTGTTGTGCATGGCATTGGTAAGCGATGCATTGGCACGTGTAGAGCTCGAGGTGCGTGCTGTTCACGCGATTGACATGGTGTTCACGTGGTTTGAGCGTTGTGCATGTGGTTTGTGTGTGCGTGCCGAGTAGTACGACGCCTACCGTGGTTACCTCTCTGTGTCATCTTCCTGGACACCCTCGCTATTGTGTAGAGTTGTATGTCTAGCTGAGGGAAAGACGGCAGTGGGATAGCGACTTGTGAGAGTTTGTGTTTGTCGCTTGTAGCGTGCTCGTGGTTGGGGGTTACGGACACCAGTAGACGTACTGGGTCCCAGCTAGTCCTATTTTCTAGTGCCTCACTTTAGGGAGCTTGGGGTGGAGTCCCTAAAGGTGCCAGGCATGGGCCTATGGCAGCGTGGTCCGCAGGAGTGGTGTTGGTTGGTCTCTACAGTTTCTTGATTGTTCTAGTGGAGCGGCAGCTGGACCTTTAGTCCGTGGCTGCGAGACTGGGAGGTAGTCTTGTGTGGTCTGTCCGGGTCAGTTGTTGTGTCGCAAACCAGTCTTCGTGACTAGAGTGTGGCGTTTTCCTACTTTAGCACATACACTTGGCGATGTTTACCGTTTATTTATAAAAGGATGATTTCTGTTAATGTCATGTGATAAGTAGTATTTACAGCTTAATATCCTGCTTAGTTAGTTCTATAAATTGCTAGCATAGCTTCCTGCTTTGCTACTTGTGAGTTTGGTTTAGTTCGGTTTGGGGGAGTTTCCCTATTGAGCCTGACTCATGAGGCTCACCCCTACTCCTTTTAGGTGGGGAGAGCAAGAGGCTTCTCGCCCTTTGTCTAGTTCTGAGCAGCGTCATAGCGGAGTTGGGTCTGCACCACCAGCAGCGTAATTTTCTTACTTTGTACACCTCGGGGTATGCCCCAGGTTGTTGTTGTAGTTGTGTCTGGTTACTGTTGAGGAATGGCTATGTATATTTCATGTAAATTTGTGAGATGGAAATCTTATATATATTTGAGTAGTTTCCTTTATATTTCTATGAACTTGTGAATGGTGTAGACATGCGAATTCGACTCCACCGCGGCAAATTTCATATCGCGCCATAATGCCACAAATGGCCCTCATATTGCCTTGCAAGAGTGTTTTCCCAATATTTATAGATCTCACCATTCTTCCCCGGTGCTTCCCCTCTATTTCCAAGTCTCGCCGGCTGACATAGGCATTCATTTCAAGTTGCGACGGGTCTGGTGGGCGCATTTTCAAGTTGCGACGGGTCTGAGGGACGCATTCTGAAACACGTCCGGCATGGTGGACGCGATTCCATTGATTCCCATTGTTGCGCCTGGCATGTTGGACGCGACTAGGCCAAATGTCCTTATCGCGACGGACTTCTACGACGCGACAAAGAATTACTTATTTTATTTACGAATATGCCCAAATTGCCAGTTTATGAACGCGTCCGCTATGGCGACGCGATTATGATTATGCTTTTGGCATGTTTTATAAATAAATATGGAAATACTTTATCGCGTCCTATCGTGTCGACGCATTTCAAATTAGAGACGCGTCAGACCGTGCCGACGTGATTAGGCCCTAGGCCCCAAAAGTCGTTACACTCAAGTGCCCGTACCTCGAATCCCGAGGAATCTCTGAATCGCGTCCGCCTGAGCCGCCGTGATTAGATCCTAGGCCTGAACCCTAGACCCCCGGAAGTCGTCGCATTTATGAGCCCACGTGCCAAAATGAAGTCGCGTCATGGTAGGTCGACGCGTTTCTTAAATCGCGCCGCACTGTCCCGACGCGATTCTGAAGGTGGCCGTAGGCTATAATCATCATGCTATTGTCGAATCATGCGGCAAATGCGGCGTTTCTTATCACAGCGGCCGTGGTAGACGCGTCTCCAATTAGAGACACGTCTGTTGTAGCTGACGCGATTTGAGTCTGTGTTGCCTATAAATACAGACCCGAGGTCAGTTGTTCAGGGGGCCCATTCATAGCAGCGAAGCCCTGCCGAATTCCTGCCTCTACTCCCGAGCTAAAGAGAAGCCTCTACCATTCCACGCAGATCCACGCCTTCCTCCTTGGAGTTCGGAGCCGGCGTCGTCCTCCATGCACTTCGGAGCAAAGCGGAGCATCTTCTCCTCCTCTTCTTCCACTCCATCCATTCAGCCACAGCGGCTACCATGCCTTCGTGCCATCACTTGGGGAAGCACCCCCCTCTCTATTCATTTTTATCTCCTCCGAGCCCCACGTGGCTCTTCTTCTCCTTTTTTATACATACACACATGCATGCATACACACACACACACACACCACATTTTTAGGGGTTTACAAGCCATCACGTGGTGAGTCATTCTCCTTTCATTTGTTTATTTCATTATTTTGGGATTCGGTACTACATGCCCTATTTGCTACTCCCCTTCCTTTTTTTTATTTGTCTCTTTTTCAGGGTAATCAACAAAGGAAACACCTTCTACCACGGCTGGCCGTGCTCGTAGAAGAAGAAAGGACCCACATCCCCGTGCAATCTCCCACGCTCCAAAAGTACTTTTCACGATCACTTCTTCCACTCGCACCCCTTCCGCACGTGCACTCTCCTTCGGCCCCTCGCACTGCCTGGCGATCACGTTTTCTTTTCTTTTCTATTTTTCCCACACATTATTCACATCCACAACACACACACCACCATTATTTTGTCACTCTTTGTGGACTGTTCTTCGTCCCCTACGAAAAGGAACGAAAACACCATCTACAAATTGGCGATCACGGTGGTACCTCTTTTCGCACTTTCCTTTTGATTACCACTCCCCTTCGTGCCCCACGTGGCACTCCCCTCAGCACCTTCGCATGCCCCTCCTTCCTTTTTCTGCTTTATACCCTGTGTGTGTGCATGCCTTGTATATTTTGATTTTTTTCTTTCTTTTGGTACATATTTTGATGTTTCCTGCATTTTTCTGTTCTCGGGTGGCCTTCTATAATCGCGTCCAATACAGAGGACGCATTTATAATGCATCCATTTACCGGATGCATCTGGTTCTTATCGCGGCGGCTAAAGCCGACACATTTAGGGTTGTGTCGCGGCGGCTAAGTCGACGCGTCTCTGTATATCTTAATTTTTATTTCCTGTACATCTTTCCTGCTCACTGCTTGTTACTGCTTCTTTTTTATTCTCGGTGCGTATTGGAATCACATCCATACAGAGGATGCGTTTATAACGCGTCCACCTGACCGGACGCGTTTCACTTTCTTGTCACGGCGGCAGTAGCTGACGCGTTTCTGTCGACAGACCGTCCACAGGGACCGACCGTGGCGCTGACAGCCTTCTGGGGCTTTTAGATCCGCGGCCAGGTGACTAGATGCAATTAGTCAAATAGCGGCCGCTGTACAGGACGTGATTTGATTGACTGACAGAACGCGCCCCTTTGCTGCCATTTTTGCTATAAACTGTTGCATACATGGCATATTGCATCGGTCGAGGGACCCTCCTTCCCTCATTTCCTAGGCTCCACACACCTTTCTTGGTAAGGGTGACCTCTCCTTTGGGCATTCCATCATTGGACTAGGGGACCTTACCAAGAACCCCATAAGACTCCGTACCCGTAGATTCCCTCACGGTGGACCGAGCTGGCGGTACCCTTCCATTGACCGGGTTTAGATATCCATTGCGTGTGAGAGGTGATCTAGTTGCACCCGAAGTATTCATACTCTACCCAACTAGGATCTCACCTAGAGTGACACCAATAATTTTCAAATCCATTTAATTAATTATGAAACTCTAAAACAAGCGCTAAGCATCACAACTTGTTTGGACCATATTGCTTGATCTAATCCTTATTCAACCTGTTTGATTGCTTGCCTTGTTAAAAATGGACCAATATCATCATGCTAAATTTAATTATATGGACTATGAGGATAATGTTAGATACCCATCTCTTCAATCCCGTATCCGCCATTTCACCACCGTGAGGGACAACCTTATACTTCCTATGGTTATGTGCGCACACTGCGCACTAACCAATTTGATGTCCCCTCACACTTAACTCCAATCAAAACCCGGCAAGAGCTTTCCCCCCACTATGATTCACCAAACAAACTATCCTGCATGCACTTGATCAGCTCATGCCTCAACAACTCAATTGATTCAATCTTTGGTTGAGGGTGTGACTTCCTCTCCTTCTCCTTCCCCTAGGCACTGTCTTTGTACATTCGGAGACTTCGCCACATACCTCTGTACATTCTTCACCTCGGCCCCCTGGCATTTGAGCTCCGGGCTACGGTCGTATGGACCAACTTTGGGACGACCCATTCATTCAAGACCACCCCCATGTACTCCCTCACATGCCCGGGAACCCAATCCACTCCAACATGCTCTTCTCCACAAATTGAACAATTGGAGAACCAAATAAATAAGCTGTCCAATCCATAGGTGACTCCGTTGCCGCCATGCCAGCTCTCCCTCAAATTTATATACAACCTTCAGAGATGCCAACGTACCGAATGTACAATGGTACGGGTAATCCCTATCTCATGTCAAGGAGTTTCTCTATGAGTCCTCTCGTGGCAACGAGACCCTATCACCTTGGCAGTTATATTTAGAAAATCTCTTGATGGCCCTGCACTCGAATAGTTCTACTCTTTAGAGCCAAGTGAGGCAGGAGACTTCCGCCCCCTGCATAAAAAATTCCTTCAGAGGTACAAAGACCGCGTCAGCCCTATCTCTCTATCACGGATCTAGCATCCGAGAAGATGAAGGCCAATGAGGAATTTGTACAATTTGCTAACTGTTGGAGGTCAATGGCCACCCGCCTGCAATATGTGCTCTCGGAGTCGGAGCAAATCAAGGTCATTATTTCCAACTCTACTCCGAGGTTCAAGCACATCCTGGCTATGAACCAAATCGAGACGATGGAAGAGCTCTACGAGCGGGGACGTTACATCCAGACCCATTTAATGGACTCCCCGATTATAGAGTTGGTCAATCAAATTAATCCGATAAAGAACGGATCAGTGGACGCCATCCACCATCCACCATCCACCTCGCCACCATACAACATCCACATCATATACACCTCTGCAAACTCCCATTTACCATGACATGCCTCCACCCAGGCATCCACTAATTCGTCCTCCTCAGACCCAACAACCTCCAACTGGGCCCTACGAGCCCCCATAAATGAAGAAGCTCTTGTTCCCAATGTTGCATCTGCTCCGGCTCCCATGCCAGCTCCCATACCTCTACCACAACTAACCCCACAACAACCTCCACCTCCACTGCAACTTATTGCTCGGGCCGAGGTTGCCAACAGCCAACCCGTTCACGAAACCACTTGGTGTTACGCCAATGAACCTTCCGAGGTCATGTCGTATGCCATTTACCTACCCCTCCCACATTACCACCTATTCACCAAACCTTCCATAATAAGCCTCACCCACCATCCCATCAATCATTACGCCTCACGCAGCGCCAACACCATTGGCAACCGACCCAAGCAAACCCTTGCTACCATACCCATTACACCTCCACCGGCATACAGCCTTCCACTACCTCCACATCTACCCCATCCAACGGAGCGGGGGTAAACATTTAAAGAGTAATAAGCAAGTACAACAGAAGGAAGCCCCGGGACCGGGCATGCTATTCAAAATCCAAGAATGCATCCTCGTTGTTTCTGTACTGGGCATTTTCACCAAGCGGGAGGTCCTCCCCTCCCATCATGGCCGTCAAGGGGATTTCTAATCATATGCCAATCATGTCAGTTGCCAACCGCACCCAATTCACCATACTCATAGGGAATCTCTCCCTCCAAGCTCTCATGACCCCCTCACACCATTGTTGTGAACCTTCCCACGCTAGTGAAGGGTCAACCATACAACTTGTGCTGCTACACATTCAAGGGCCAAATCATTGGCACAATCAATTGTTCAAGGGGTTGGCGCCCTTCGATAACAAACGCTCTACAATCTTTGGGCACGGGCCCCTTATTGTTGCTTCCAACTCTACCAGTGGAACTCCCCACCATTTCATTGCACTACATTCCAAGGGAGTTGCCACTGTGCTTGAAACTCGACGGAAGTCAACAATCCCCCAATCATTGAGAGCTGTTCAATCCCGATGAGAAGAGCAAGACCATCTGCCCGCTAGGCACATTATGAAAGAAATACCTGAGGGTCAGAATGTCGACTCCCAAGTGAAAGTAGAAACGCCGGGCAAGGCAAAAGACCAAGGGGCCTCCGCCAACTTCTTCTTTTTCATTTCAATCATCTTTTGTGCTTCTCAGCACCTTCCCGTGGGTTCTCCACATTCCCTCCCCATGGGAGATATTTTATTTTCATCTTTTTTACGATTAATTTTCTTGCAGGGGCATCGCGCCCCTTTTTGTAATCCTTACTCTCTCTCTCTCTCTCTCTCTCTCTCTCTCTCTCTCTCTCCCTCCCCCCCCCCCCCCCCCCCCCCCCCCCCCCCCGTGCCGACATGGCACAACTCCTTTTTGTGCCCCCGAGGCAAAACTCCTTTCCATGCCCCACGAGGCACATCTCCTTCCCGTGCCCCACGAGGCACAACTCCTCCTGTGCCCCACGCGGCACGTCTCCTTCTTGTGCCCCATGCGGCACCCTTTCCTTCGCGCCTCATGCGGCGCACCTCCCTATTTGGCCCCTCGCGGCCCACTTTTTCTTTCTCTCCTCCGCCCAGCCAGATTCTTTCCTTCTTGTTGGGCACTGTGCCCTCCTTCTTCCGGTCCCGCCGGAGTCTCCAACGATTTTCCGCAATTCTCTCCTTGCCATTTTCAATCAGGTCATCTGACCTTTGTCTCACTGTTTTCAGGGTTTAGCCCCCACTGTCTTTTTAATTCCAAATAATTGTACATCTTCATAGTATCTAAGTCTCGCCCCAACGCAGGGCATTCATCCTCCAGTTATCCTCCGAACTCTTATTTTTGAAAAAAAAAGAGAAAAGAGAGAAAAAGGAGTAATGGTTCTGTTGCCATAGGACGATGCACTGCAAAAAAATTGAACCTTCGCAACCAAAGCATTGGAAATCCTGCACAGCTTGCATGTCTTTGTGAGATTTACCGCGCCCTCCTTCTTCTTCAAGCCCCTCCGGTCCCGCCGGAGTCTCCAAATTCTTTCCGCAATTCTCTCCTCTCCATTTTTAATCAGGTCATTCGACCTTTCTCCCACTGTTTTCGGGGCTTCAGTCCCCATGTATCTCTTTAATTTCTAAATAAAATTATAATTCTTCAAGACCTCTGAGTCTCGCCCCAACGCAGAGCATTCGTCCTCCTTCACCCTCCAATTCTTATTAGATTTTACTATCAAAAATCCACAAAAAATGAAATATCCAATATTGCCATGCTATCGCAGCACTCATGTTATGAGAATTCCGCGCTAGGAGTTCAAAATCCCTCCCGGGTCATTAAGATTTGCCCTTCGCATGGGCACTCACACACTTCACGGCACCCTAAGTCGATTGCTTCGGTAGACACCGTCACTGTCACAACCATGCCTGAAAGGAACCAATGTCTGTTTCTTCTCTCACTCGGCCAAAATATGGGTAGCAGAGATAGTCTGGGCAAGGCAACCAACCGGAAGCACTTCCTGATGGGAGGATGTCTCAAAATGGGCAATCAAATGGCCAATAAACATCAAAATCAAAATGCATGTCAAGAGTGGCAAAGTCCCCGCAGAGATCAAATGGACCTGGACGTATGCATGCAAAAATCAAATAAATCAGTCATAATAGGGCATGGCAAAGTGCGGCAAAGTCCCCGCGGAGATTCAAATGGACCCGGTCGTACGCATGTCCCTACAAAACCAAAATGGTCATCAAATTAATTTCAAAGCCCCAATACTCAATGAGACAGAATCTTCTGACGGTTGTGCCAAGGAAGGAAGTCTACCCCAACTCTTCAATATGCATATCAAGCTTATCTCCAAATTTTCTTCCCTTCTCTCTGCCAGACTAGTCGCCTTTTTAGGCATCGCTGTGGCGGTGCCACCGTTAACCAAGTGCAATTAGCCTTGGGCGCTACCTTAAAAGCACGCCCCACTCTGGGCATTCCTTAGGAAACAGGAGTTTAACAAGGACTCCTCGCCAGTCAATTTTTTCATAACTCTAATGCTACCATGGTATGCCAATGTTCCCAAAAAAATTACAAAAAAATCCAAATACTTTCCAAATTACAAAAAAATCCAAATATTTCAAAAATTCCATAAAAATTCAAATATTTTCAAAAATCCCACAAAATTCAAATATTCTCAAAATCCACAAAATCAAATATTTCAAATCTAACAAAAATCCGAATACCTTTCAAAACCCAACAAAAAAATTCAAATACCTTTTAAAAGTTCATAAAATTTGAAAATCTTCAAAATCCAATAAAAATCACGATGGTATTGCAAGGCAAGCACATTGCCTCTTCTCCACGTCAAATCGATGCAATCCTTCCCCTTCATGGTTCCTCCCATCCTGAACTCCAATCTCTTTGCCAAAAGATCACTTATCCTCATGGTTTAAATAAACAATTGCTGTGAGCTATATCTGTTGTTGAACTTTATCCATGTTCCTGCTATGAATGTGTTATTCCATGATGTTGTTATCTCTTGGCTAATGAGTTTTGAGTGCAGTATTCGAGTTGCCTCATCCGGCGCTGCATCAGGCTGCAACGTGCTGCCCCTACCATCAAGTAATTATATGTTATACCTTTAGAGTATATCAAGGACCTTGTGGCTCTGAGGAATCTGTGATTTGAGTTCCCCTCCATCTAAAATGATGATTATCCCAGTGGATCCTTAGCTACACGGATAGGCCTTATGCTTGGATATGAGGACGACAGACCCATGCATGAAATTTCGGTCCTGACTCAGCCATCGTAACAATATTATCCTTGATTATTTTCTACTCCTTTTACCTTATTTTCCTTTAGCCCAGCATACATGCATATTGAAATCACTGTGGAAAACACTCTTCCAAGGCAATTTGAGAGCCATTCTCGCTCCAAATCCAAAGCAATTTGAAATATTCCAATCTGGGTCAAGTACCCACTCCCTTGTTGTTGTCTCCGGGCTGATTTCCTTAAGAATCTTTGTTTGGATTTATCTCCTACATTTAGTCTTTACTCCCAGAGATCCACCTGAGGCAGTGGCAGACGCCACCGATGGTGCAACCTAAGGATTGTGTCCTTAGGTACTTCCCCTACGCTGGAAATTGATCTCTCCTTCGTGCCCCACGTGGCACTTTCCTCCGTGTACCATGTACACATCTCTAGTCGTGCCCCTCGTGCGCACACTTTATTTTCTTCCAATCCAACATTTATTTCTTTAGGTCTTCTTCCTGGTGGTGACTTCCTTGGATGTTGGTGAAAAGACTCTTATCAGGTGGCAGTCACCAATGATCATGTGTGTCTATTTTTTCACCTTGGCGTCTACTTTTCAGTTCGCTCCCGCTCCACTCCACTTCGCTACACTTCATTTCTTTCATTCCATTCACTCCATTACATCCCACTTTGTGTCCCTCTGCTTCGCTCCCCTGCAA
The DNA here is from genome assembly GCA_014218235.1 of Colocasia esculenta. Classification (NCBI taxonomy): domain Eukaryota; kingdom Viridiplantae; phylum Streptophyta; class Magnoliopsida; order Alismatales; family Araceae; genus Colocasia; species Colocasia esculenta. The sequence goes on along the minus strand of JACBKR010006129.1, from coordinate 4,712 downwards.
AGCAGACGCTAAGGCGTGGCAGCTGTAGACACGAGAATTCGACTCTACCGCGGGCAAATTTCATATTGCGCCATAATGCCACAAATGGCCCTCATATTGCCTTGCAAGAGCATTTTCCCAATATTTATGGATCTCACCCATTCTTCCCCGGTGCTTCCCCTCCATTTCCAAGGCTCGCCGGCTGACATAGGCATTCATTTCAAGTCACGACGGGTCTGGTGGGCACGTTTTCAAGTCGCAACGGGTCTGAGGGATGCATTTTGAAATACATCTGGCATGGTGGATGCGATTCCATTGATTCCCATTGTCGCGCCAGGCATGTTGGACACGACTAGGCCAAATGGTCCTTATCGCGACGGACTTTTCTACTGCGACAGGAGGAATTTGCTTATTTTATTTACGAATATGCCCCAAAATTGCCAATTTATGAACACGTATGCTATGGGTGATGAGATTATGATTCTGCTTTTGGCAAGTTTTATAAATAAAATATGGAAATACTTTATGCGTCGTGTCGTGTCGATGCATTTCAAATCAGAGATGCATCGAACCGTGCCGACGCGATTAGGCCCTAGGCCCCAAAAGTCATCACACTCAAGTGCCCGTACCTCGAATCCCGAGGAATCTCTGAATCGTGTCCGCCTGAGCCGCCGCGATTAGATCCTAGGCCTTAACCCTAGACCCCCGGAAGTCATCACATTTATGAGCCCACGTGCCAAAATGAAGTTGCGTAATGGTAGGTCGACATGTTTCTTAAATCCCGGTGTGCTGTCCCGATGTGATTCAGAAGGTGGTCGCAGGCTATAATCATCATGCTATTGTCAAATCAAGCGGCAATGTGGCACTTATTAATCGCGGCGGCCGTGGCAGCGCGTCTCCAATCAGAGACGCGTCCGCTGTAGTCGACGTGATTTGAGTCTGTGTTGCCTATAAATACAGACCCGAGGGCAGTTGTTCAGGGGGCCATTCATAGCGGTGAAGCCCTGCCGAATTCCGCCTCGACTCCGAGCCAAAAGAGAAGCCTCTATCGTTGCACGCCGATTCATGCCTTCCTCCTTGGAGTTTGGAGCCGGCGTCATCCTCCACGCACTTCGGAGCGAAGCGGGAGCGTCTTCCTCCTCTTCTTCCACTCCGTCCATTAGCCTGGCAGCGGCTACCACTGTAAACCCGCTTCCCATTTTCCGTACGGTGTCCTGGATGACTGGCCACTAACGCGTCCAGGCTGGGCAACGCGTTAGTGTCGCGTCGTGGGTGTCCGACGCGACAGTCATCCTTGTCGCGACGAGGGTGTGCGTCGCGTTCATGTCGCGCCCTGCTTGCCTGTCGCGTTCTTGTCATGACCGTCAACGGTCGCGACAATGTTTGTTGTGTTCCGCTGTGCGGTCGTCTTACGCCTGTCAGAGTGGCGGTGGTTCAGTATGGCGGCTGTCGCATTGTCGGCATCCGTGGAGGACGCGTTTTTGTCGCGGTACATGACCCGTCACTGTAGATGCGAGCTTTGGCCCCTCCCCGCATGGTTCCATGGCCCATAAGGCTCATTTGACCATTTATTGACTTGCCTCGGATCCATGTAGACGGCAGCATCGACTGCGTGACTTCATGTTGGCGGCAATCCCCTGGATGCTGGCTACGTTGCATCCACCGATTTTGACGCCTGCATGGGTGTTGCGGCATCATCATTTGATGTCAACCTGGTTTTACCTGGTCTGCGCAACTGCCCGATTCTAGCCCACTTGCGCCATTCTCTCAGCCATGCAACGCATATAGCCGTTCCCAATGGGTATATGAGCCACCTTGGCACCCCATTGACCCAGTAAAAATCCTACTTGACCTCTCCTCATTGGTTGGAGTATAAAACACATGGATTGCCAATGTGCAAGTGTGTTTCTTCACACTTGAGCATCCAAGGCTCTGAACTCCGACCCCCACTGCCTATTTAACTCACTCCTGGAGGAGCCCGCAAGGAGTCAACAACGCCAAACAAGGAGGATCATCTCCCTTCTTCTCCTCCTCTTCTCTTTCTCTCTCCTTGGTCCTTACATGCTTCACACACTCACATACCCACCCTAGCCGTAGGTCCCTTCCTACACACCTAAAAGAGATTTCCCAACCAAAAAATGGAGGGAAGAAGGGTGGTCCTAAACTTGGCCACCCCTCTTCTCAAGCCCGTAACCGGTATGGGACTCTCCTTTTGGGCCTTTTCCTTTCGTTTTGAACATTCCTACACTCCTAGAGTCTAATAGAGTCTTTCTTTTGTGCGAAACACTTGGACAAGACCGTGGAGCTCTCGTTCTTTGGCTGGCCGAAGAAGGAGAATTGGAGTCCCCACATTCACCGCTATGCGAGGTTACTGCACCAACGTGATCACAACACCTCCTTGGGCACAAGTAAGGCCTGCGATCACAACATCTCCCTTTCCTTGTGGTTCTCTTTGTTTTCTCCTCAGTCAACTCAGTCAACCACAGAGTCAACGAGGTCAACTAGCAACCCTTCATCGCCAACGGGGAGCGGCGACGTTCGTGAATGATCGGAGGATCCCACAGTCACCGGGAGTGTGGCAGATGATTCGTCTACAGTCAAATTAAGGTTCTTAACGCGACGGGGTAGTCCGTCGCATCTTGGGGGCCGAAGGCTAAAAGCCTTGGCTGGTGCCCCTTCCCCCTTCTCTCCTCTTCTTCCCTTTCCCTCTTCTTCTCTGGCGATGGGGAGGTTCCCCTCCGCGATTGGGGCATGGTGGCACCGGAGGGCTCGTGGGCGGAGTGGCGGAGAGGCGTCGTGAGCGAGGAGGAGGTGTCGGCCGTCGTGAAGGCCCTCTTTGGGGTTCGTCCTTCGTAACGGTAGGGATTTCTGTGTACCCTTCCCAATCCGGGGATCGGAGCCCTCGGTGTTTTGTAGCTAGCTTTATTGCTTTCCCCATGCTCCCCTCCCCCTTGTGGTTGTGTTGTAGCTCGTGGGCGGCCCCGGGATTTGAGGATCCCATCGGTCTGCCTCTCTGCTGATGTCGCGACGGCTCGGCGCGTCGCGACATCAGAAGAGGCTTCAGCTCGTTCGGGCGCGACCTTATCACGACGTGGTTGGCGGTTGAGATAAGGGTCGCTGTCGTGACGCGCTTTTCGGTCGCGACCCGTTGCCCCCATCGCAACATGGTGCTATCGCGGTGCCCTTCCCCGTCGCGATGGCTTTGGGGGTCGCGACAGTCACGTTGTTGCCTCAGGTGTTTCCGTGGGCCCGGTTATGTGTCGGCATGTGCCCCAGGGTATGTTTTGCCCTTAGGACCTTCTGGTAGGGAACGCGGCAGGTTACCTCCCTACGTTCAGCGCCCGAAGGTGACACCTTCGTGGCCGTGTCCTGGCAGTGGTGCTAGGAGGGTCTCGTCTATCTATATCAATTGACTGGCGGTCAATCGATTATTAGCAGAGCGACAGGTTTCGTACTGGCGGGGGTGTTCCGGCTCCGGCTTTTCCGTATGTGTTTTGGTTTGGCCGACGGCCCTCTTTGGGGCCGGCATGCCTCTCTCTTGCTGGCTTGTCGTGTGTTACAAGCAACAGTTCGGTGTGGTTTGTTATGCTGCCCTGCCTATTCACCCGGTGCTCGGCAACCTGAGGGCTTGTCCCGATCTGATATTTGTTAAACCCGTTACTTTACTTTGTACCCCCATCCTCGGCGCCTTCGAGGGGGTATCGGGGCGACAAAGCGTGCTCGCTGTCGACAGCCAGTGTGGCGGACTCCGGGAGCTAAGGGAAAACTGGGGGTTTGGGTAGCGCACTTAGTCTTTTAGGCTCTCTGCTAGGGCCTAGGACATTGAGGACGTCCTGAGTTCTACCTCGTGCAGGTAGCCGTTCCCCTTGCTCACTGCCTCACTCTACGTTGTTCGGAGCGGATATGGTGTAGACGCGAGATTTGGCCCATTTCCCGCAAGGCAATTTGGCCCATTAAGCTTCGTTTGACCGTTTGTTGACTGGCCTCGGATTCCATGTAGACGGCAGCATCGACTGCCGCCTACTACTGATTGACGGCATGCCCCCTGGACGCCGACCCATCTTGACGTCCACATCTCTCGACGTCTGCATGGGTTGGCGGCAAGATCTCTTGACGTCAAGGCCGTTTACCTGGTCTGCGCAACTAACCCGGGAATATAGCCCACTTGCGCCCTTGTCTCGCCATGCAACGCATGGGCCGTTCCCAACGGGTATATGGCCACCTTGGCAGTCCCTTGACCCAGTAAAAATCCCATTTGGCCTCTCCCTATTGGTTGGAGCTTAAACACATGAATTGCCACATGTGCAAGTGTGTTTCTTCACACTTGAGCATCCAATGCTCTCAACCCCGAGCTCACTGTCTATATAACTCCCCCTGGTCCCTCTGAACAAGGGGGAGAGGCTGGACGTCCATATGCTCAAGCTTTGAGAGAGGAGAGAGAAAATCACACTCAAGCTTCACCAAGTCTTCCTCTACTTCCTCTCAACCTGTGGGACGTCCAAGGAGGCTTCTAAGGAGCTGAAGGAGCTTTGGAAGAGCTTGCAACAACAACAACGAGGATCACCTCCCCCTCTTCCTCCCCTTCTCTATTCTCTCTTAGATACTTGCATGTCACACACTCTTTCCCACACACTCTAGGCACGTAGGTCACTTTCCTACACACCTAGAAAGGGGTTTCCCAACCAAAAACGGAGGGAAGAAGGGTGGTCATAACACTTGGCCACCCCTCTTCT
>JACBKR010006128.1:0-14449 GCA_014218235.1 Colocasia esculenta | reverse complement strand
TCAAAACAGCAAGTAAAGTGTGACTATGATTGTGATAAATACATGAAAGAATGTCTAAGTTCCATGATAGACATGCTATCCACTTAGTACATAGTCCATGCTTAAATTGTATATGGTTGCTAACCGACTTGAATATGTTTTAAACCTTCAATTCATGTTTAATAAAAATGGATATCTTGTGTAATTGTAATTTATTTATATTAAAACAACAAATGAATGTGTAATTGAATATGAAAGTACATGTGAAATATGAATAGATATCATGCTAGGTTGCTCTTACTCTGTGCTTAACTCCATGCTCTAGTTAGTAGAGTTGTACAAATATGGATAATGTTTGGACTGTTGAATCATGTTACATGTTAGGTGTAGGAATGTGAGTGATACTATTTAATGTTATAAGCATGTATAGGTGTATGTTTATCATCCATGATTTAATATGAGCATGGATTAGTTAGGAACATGTTTGGATGATTTATGTGTAGTTAATTAAATAAAGCATGTGCCATGTAAATTGTTATGGTTTAACTGATAACATGTGCTTCTTGTTGTTTAGTTGTTTATCATGTGCGTGATATGTGTAAGGTTGAGTCCTTATATTGCTGCTGGGTCTTTAGACTCATACTTGCTTCGGCGTACAGGTGTGATAGGTGTTCTCGTGCCTGAGGAAGGTGTAGGAAGATCGACGCCAAAAAAGAGGAGTAGTTGCCTGTGGAGACTTTTTAGTAGTTGCTCTATCTCATAGTATGAATAATGTCATTCGTATGGACAATGTAATAGACAATGTAGTTCTTTTGAAATTATAATAATGGGACATTGTCATTTCCTTCTTGCTATATAGACTGTGGAATGGATGATGATGATGGAATGAAGTTAAGTTATTTCTTTTATTCCCGTTGTACTCAATTGTATTCATGTACATATCAACCTATGTTTAGTGTGGGTTATTCCCACTGTAATGACGCCCTTTGTACCGATGGGGATTGGTATAATCATACCGGTATGAAGAGGGTCGTTACAGAGATGGTATCAGAGCGCCAAGGTTGAGATTGTACATGGATAAACCATCATCTTCACAATATTGCAAAGTCTTTATAGAAATTTGTCCATATAGTAGAAAATATTTAATAATGAAAAGAAGATAGTAAGAAAATGGTTAGGATTTAGTAACTTAGATTCTAACTAGATTAATGTTTTGCAGGCTATGGCTGGATGTGGTAGACGTAGTGCTCAAGCTAGGAGGTATGAGCAGAGTTGCAAAGTAAAGAAGTTTGTGAAAAGGGCTCAAACCATCATTGAAAGCTAGAATTTTAGAGTCTGATCCTCGCACTTTGGAAGAGGCATTAAGCATTGTGAGCAGACAAGAGAGTTGTAACGTCCCGAGAATTACGTAGCAGATATTATTAATGCGAAAAAATTCGAGACAATATTCCGAGATGTGAACAGTTGGCAAATAAGACTCTAGCTAGCACGCACTAAATGTATAACAACATACATCATCATAGGGCCCAAATATTGAACTCAACTAATCTTGTATTCAAATCTCAGCTCATTGTATTCCAAATGGGAACTATTACAGAACTAAGACTCGATAAAAAGAAAAGTATATTTTTATCCTCACTTCCTACTACACGTTCTAACAACTCAAAATAAACTAACTATAGATAGACTCATATTTAGAACGCTCATCACTCGGACGCATTCCCATCCTTGACTGGCTCTTCCTCTTGAACATCATAGTCACCTAGATTGGGTAAGAGTAGGGGATGAGCAAACTAGCCTAGTAGGATTTATATCTCAATGTGCGGGCAATGATATAAGTGATTAGCAATTAGAACTAGGTAAGCACGATGAATGTCATGATATGCATGTACGAATAAAACTCATTAAAACATGATTATTGAACAAGTTAGATAGAGTGATCATGATAGGGCAAGATCTAGAAGGATATAACAAGATAGAACTAGCAATATTGCACTTTGTACAAGCACGCAAGGTTCCACTTGATGTCAATAGCTTCAAAAACGCAAGATATCACTAATTGCATTAAATGCAGGATGGCCATATCACGGAAGCAAGCAAGAACGCACACGAGCACGATCATGTACACTAATTAGGCACGTAGACACTAATGTACACCAAGAAAAGATCCATCAAGAATGTACACTAGGACACGTGTATGTGGTTATTGTATCTATCATTCAACACGACACATACGACTCCCAGCGCAGATGCAACGCCAGTAATCATTATACCCCATGGTTAACAGTATATTTATGACTCTCCGTCATCGGGGCTAGACTAGAGCCCTTGGACACTCGCCGTGCTCGGTCAGCATCTCACTTCAATTTTAAATGTAGATACCCACAGTCATTAATAATGGCCAATGAGAGTTTCAAGATGTAAGCATATGTAATGTCATGTTCATGATGAGATGAGAACAAGTAATAAGTAATTGAACATGATTTCATGATAACAATGGTCAAGAGATAAATTTGGCAGCATACGACACGATTTATACTTAATTTAATCTTACTAAGGCTTAGTCTAGATTGTAAATCACACTCACGAGAAGAAGATGAGAGAGGAAGTGCACGCTATCTCCAGGGAACTTCAATGGTACAACCAACTCGGCTCCATGTGGGAATCCACGGAGAGCGGAGATTAGGGAGGTCTTAGAGAAAGGTCTCTAATCTTATCGATTCGGAATGACCGATAGAGAGATTCCAAATCCCAAGAAAGGGCTGCCTAGATGTGCAAGTGTGTAGTGATGTACGCATCTCATTCACAATCCACCGGTTTCAAACTTGCTGAAAGCACTTAGCATGATAACATGACATGAAACTATACATTTTAACTAACATGGATTGCAAGATTTTAAGATAACAGATTATCATTTAAACATGGTAGAACGTAGGAAGAATGAATCATAAGTTGCATGAATGATCACGTCTTAGGAAGTAATTAGAATAATATTCATGTAATTATAACTTTAAATGGGTTAAACACTTTTAAGCCATTAAACAGACATCATATAATGACTCAGACCCAAGACATGCAAATCACACACTAGTTACCATGTTAAACAAACCTCGGGTAAGATTGTAATATGCGTCCAACACAGTGGACGCACTTTAAAACATTGTGTACAGTGAAAACAAGCGAAACAGTAAGAAATCAAAATCGTGTCCACCCTGGTGGCCACCTTCATGCATGAATCGTGTCGGAGGAATGCGATGCGTTAATGAAAATCCATTTAATAAAGCTTGGGCGGGAAAACTTGTCTGAAACGCGTCTGGGCCGACCGCCGCGGTTCAGAGTGGCGCTGACTCCCAGGCAGTGCGCAGACCCACGCGCGGGTTGACCCGTCAACGCGTTAAACGTGTCGGGTCTCCCGGATGCCTTTCAGATGGTTGCGTCACCCAGCAGCATGGATACCAGAGGCTTGAAACGTGTCCTCGGGACCGGACGCGTTTCAAGGAGCAGACCGAAAACGACCAAAACGCAGGAACACAGGGGTGCGACTCATGCAACGCTTATATCTCCTAAACTAGGGTATTTAGGACAAAAGTCTCAACATGAAAGTTGTAGGGACATGGAATAGATGCAAACTGTGATTTTTAAATAATTTAAAACAACCTCGAGATGCGTGATAAATGACTTGAACAGGAAAAGACCCTAACCTGCGCGACTTTGGAAAAATGCCTATAACTCATGATGTACTAAATGGAAACGATGAAATCAGTGGAAACGAAAGTTAACTTGATGCTATTCACATTGGTATAGGATTTGTTAAGGTTTGGCCCGAGAAAACTTACCTTCTAGGTTGATGAAGTCTCTTTCTTCAGAAATCCCTTGTTCAGACCACTGTTTGAAGAACGCTTAATACTCTGTGTGTACTGCATGGAAATTGGGCATTCCACTTGGGTTAGAATGTAGACTTGATCCTATTTCCAGGGGTATAAGCCTTGCACAATGGGATTTAGGTTTGACCTACCTTTGGTCGACTCCAAGGGGATGGTTTGCACAGGTCGTAGCAGACGAACAAGGGAAGAAGATGACCTTCTTGTGGTCGATCCACAGCTCCCCTGTAAGGCCCTCGAATTTTGTTGCATTATTGTAATTGCATGTAAATAATTCATGTTGTGTATGTACATATGTAATATCTACGTAGGTACTAGTTAGTATACTATTGCATGCATGTGTATAAAACAGATGTAAATAGTGTATGAATGATATGTGATAGTGGTACATGATAAACATATGTATGACATATATAGGTATAAGATGTGCATGGTTTATGCATGTTTTGGAGTTCTGGCCGAAGGCCAGATTGGCGTCAATATCCATGGACGCTTGAGTTGAGTAGGCGTCAACCCAATGGACGCCAACACTAACCCTAGCGTCTAGCGATGTGGACGCCAACTTCTCTGACCTGCATGCGTTGCAGAGCCCAGAATTCGGGAGCAAGCTACCCAATAAACCTGGGGAGCTGTCTCCAACGGTCCTGAAGGGGTTTCACATCAACATTTCGGGACAGGAGAGAAGCCCCTCTCATATATCTGAACCCGAAATGCTTCCCCAACCCTTCTCTTTGCCTTTTTGCAAGAGAGGAAGAAGAGGAAAACCCTAGAGGTCTGTGAGGAAAACCCATCTTTGCAAACCCAAATCTAAAGATCTAAAGCTTGTTCCGGGGTTCTGCTGCATCAAGGAGTGCTGGATCATCGAGGAAGGCTTCCCCAACCTCGACTTGCTGTGGAGACTGCTCAAGAACCGGAGGGAAGCTGTCTTAGGGACTGGTTGGGAGCTTCTTGGGACTGCCCAAGGAGGGCTTCACCAACACCTTTGATCCCTTAGGAGTGTTCTAAAAGGCAAGTACCTACCCATAACGTCCCTGTATGTGTCTAGGTTGGTTTTATGAATTTATGTATTTTCCTCGTGTCCTAGACTCCCAAATCACCCCATCTTTGGAGCTCGGGTCTGTGTTCTGCACAGACCTGACATTAACGGCAATATCCCTTGCCGCTAAGATCATGCTTAGCTTCCAGCGATTATGCCGTTGACATTGAATTAGCGGCCAGAGACCGCCTCCAAGTTCATCTGAGCAGAAACAGCAAGTTGTTCGGCCCTTCTATATGATAATTTCGACGTGTTTTGCGTTGAGGATAATGTAACTCTTATATACTATGTACACTAGTTAATGTGTGAATGGAGAATGAATGTACATCTATTTTGTGGGTGGTTGAGTTAATTATTTGTCTAATGTGTATGAGAAAAGAATGGCCATGTGTATTCACCATGATCCTCATGACCAGTGGCAAAGTTTTGTGCCCAATTTGTTAGACCATGTATGCATGGTACTATCTGTGCTCTGAGTTTCTGACATTTTTCCCATGCTTGTATGATATTAAAAATTTGTTTGGAAATAGAAAATCATGCGTAGGTCATGTTAAATTCCAGTAAATTGTGTGTTACTCGATAAATTCGGGAACAAATTCTGTGACCCTGTGCATGCTAGGGTGCAGACAGTGAGCTGTTAAAATTTGTGATTTTGTTTAACTCCGTGTTCAATCGCATTATGAATATTAGTGTGGAATGGATGGTTAATTTTCTGAAATTTCATTTTGAGTTAGAAAAATCTGAAATTTTGCATGTGGGATCCTAACCCGAAATTAGCCTGTGGTTAAAATTTCAGGTCATTTGGACCAGTATACGATGCAATATGAATTTTCCATGTAAAAATGTGAAACTAATGCATGCCTTTGTAAAATGATTTGATTTTGTATAAAGCAACCTGATTAGTGAAATTCTGAGTGCTAAATTTCTGTAATTGTAGTGCCATGTTAGGAAAAACAGAGAAATGTGCATGTGAGTGGAAAAGTGAATGAAATGAGAGTGGCATGTGTAAACATAAGTGTTAAAATCGGTAAAAGTGTAATGTGTAACTTGTGCCAAATGTGACACTGCTTCCGCAGAGGGCAGTGGAACCGTATCAGGGAAAAGTCCCCCTGAGAAGGTTCAATGTGTATGACCCTAAGGGCATTAGGGGGAAATCCTGGAGGTGGACAAGTACCACTGGTTAGGGTGGAGACTTGTTCTCCGGTCTGCGCAGTCCAAGAGTCGCCATTGTATTGCCTAGATGGCTTCTATGTGATGTGATGTGTTGTGTCCTTCTTTGGTGGTTTGGGCTATGTGTCACGGCACTAAATGTGAATGTGTAAAAGTGTATGTGTTCATGTGAAAACGTGGATGTGACAATGTGTAAAAGTGTATGTGCAAAGTGTGAAATAGGCGAATTTGGTAATTGTGTAAAAATGTGAAATCAAAATGTGAGGATGTGAGTTGTAATCCATGTTATGACAATCTGAAATCATGCTTAAACAGTAGCTTTACCATCTTATGATCATGTTCATGTATGCAAAATGCCTAGAATCCATGCTAGGAATAATTGTTAAGCATATAAAAACAACTTCCATCCTTGTTGTTCACATGTTGTGATTTAATCATTGTTGTAGCTTTCATGTGTTAGATTTCAGTTGTTAAAGCATGAAAAACCAGCAAGCTTAAAGCATGTAAAATGGTTACGTATATGCGTAAGAATGTGTAGATTCCATGTTAGGTATGTTTCCTTTCATGCATGCCGGAAATTTATGTTAATAGCTTTCATGTCTTAGTGGTTGAAGGTGGATTTCTATGTGAGAAATGAATAGAAAGCATGTGATAGGAAGTTTTATTGTGGGAAAAATCTGAAAGCATAGTCCATGTGTTAAATTGTAGATTCACCGTGATAGGTTGTAAATTAATGTCAAGCATGCTACATGTGTGTCTTGTGAACGTGAGTGTAGAACCTACTATGATATGTGCATGTACGGCATGTGTAGAGTTACTTGCGGAGTCTTTTAGACTGACTACTTGCTTCGGCGTACAGGTGTAGTTGGTGACGAGACACTTGTGGAGGAGACGTTGGAGACCGACTCCGAGAGCGGAAATTAGAGTCTTGGAGTACTAGCGACATTTTGTGACTTTCGTAGTATGTAAATTGAACATTGTACTAGCATTATCATGGAAGAATGTATAAGTATGGACATCTATGTATTTGATTTTCAGCAAATTAAATTATGTGGACTTTTAGTTCTTAAATGCCATTGAATCATGTATGTTAAATGTGGATGATGAATGAAATGAAGACAGTGGTTCGTTACTTCCGCTACTCTGTTCTTATATTCACGTGTATCTCAGCTGAATGTTTTGTTGGGGTAAATGTCCCACTGTGGCAACGCTCGCTATACCGACGTGGGTGGTATAACCGTACCGGTATGATGAGGGTCGCTACATCCCCAGCCACCAAGAACCCCCACACAACCCCAACAAGTTGTAAAACTCATCCCTAAGGTTGGAGGAGACTATTTAAGCAACCATTGTGTTTAGGAGTCCTATTGTGACAAGGAAAGCCAAGTTGCGGTTTTGACATATCACTTTTCTAATTTGAGGATTTCTTCCTCCATTAGAGTGTGTGAGGCTTTAGGAAACCTCCCACCATGTTAAGCATGAATTTGGGTTGCCAAGAAAGGCTAATTGCCTTGGGATTTGCCCTAATTACCCCCTCTATTTTCAACTTAATTAGAGTTGCGAATTTCCATGCATTTTCTTGCTTCATTTGATTTTTGGGCCAATTGTTGTCCATTGGCCCAATTATGATATTGGGTCTTTAATATATAAAGTTGGAAGTCTCTCCAACATTTTTATTTAATTTATGATTGCGTCATATTTTCGTGTTAACGATTTTCGACTATTTCCTTATTGGATAATCGGTCACCATGTGATGTACACTTAGTAATCGGATTTTTTGTCACACGAATTTCTTTGTGGACACTTAAGAATAATGTGTGGGGTTGATTGATAATTTTACAGAATTTTCCGATGTGTTTTATCACATACGATAAGGATACATATGTTTAATACTCCGATATTATGGAAATTATTTATATCCATTTATTTGAATTTGTATGAAATTAAAATTCCGGGGTGCTACAAGAGTAGGGTGGAATCATACCAGGAAGAGAAGGAAGCTCAGAAGAAGAGGTTACAGAACCATTCCAGCGGCAAAATAGGAAGATGAAGAAACTCATGGAAGGTCAACAATCAGCTATGGTACCAGGCAGCGAGAGACCCGAGTGTGTACACTGCGGTAAGCGTCATGGCGGAAGTGTGTGTTGGTTAAAGGAAGGAAGAGTCTCAAGTGTGGTAGCAGGAACCATCGGATCAGAGAGTGTCCAAGGCTGATGAAGCTCGTTCCACGAGGTGTTCTAGCAACTGTAATAATGAAGCTAGCAGCACAAACCAAGGAGAATGTGTTAGCTGGAGATGACATCAATGACGTCATCAGAGGTACTCGATCCGATCTTTGAGGACGAAGATCCTTTTCAAGGGGTGGGAGAGTGTGAGACCCCGAATTTTGTTCATTTTATTATGCATGTGGTAGTACTTGTTATGTATATAGTGAGTGTATTAAATTTGTGTATATTATAATTATTCAATGTGATACGTATGTATGTATGTTATTTTCTGCAAATATAGGTAATTAGCTAATTTTGTACATGATGTACTTATTTAAATAATGTGCATGTTGTATTTAAGTAAGGTTGAGCATATGATATGTAAATGCTATATACCTTGTAAGTGCATATGAATGATTTTTCGTACATGTATATTTAAATATGCATGCATTATCTAACTATCTATGTTACATGTTATATTTATTTAAATCCATACAGTTGTATGTAATTATGTTGTGTACACGTATATATATATATATATATATATATATATAATATATATAACTTTGCATATGATATCTACTTATTCAGTACCCATTAAACTGTTTGAGATGCGATTGTGTATCTGTTTTGATGTATGTCTGTTATGGCCGAAATCCTAGTTGGCGACAACATGCCTTCCGCTGACTGCCTGGCCAGGAGGAGTTGGCGTCCATATCGATGGACGCCAACCCCCTGTTGGCGGCACCAGGGGGACGCCAAGTGCCCAGCTGTATAACGGTTTTAGATTTGGTAACGCCTGCGTTTCGTCCGGTTCCAGTTTAGGAAACCCATCTATGACTGAAGGAGACCTACCCTAATGTGTACCCAACCTACCTAGCTCTATAAAATTACCATATTCCGGCCGGATTAGTTTTTTTTTTGGCCTTTGTGAAACCCTAGAACCCTTTGTGGAGAAAAGCTAATCATTAGAGAGCTAGATCCGGCGACTGGAGGAGTTTTCTGGAGATCTACATGACTAGAGGATAGTCCTACATAGAAGAAGCATCCCCAACTCCGAGGATCAATCTACATCAACAGAAGAACCGGATCTGAAGAGGTTTTGAGCATCTTCTTAGCTGGGCCGAGGAGGGCTTCTTCGGAAAGATTTGATCTCTGTGGATTTATTTGGGGGCAAGTAACCATGGATGTCAACCCTACTCATGTCCCTATACGACCTAGAATTTTTCCAGAATTTTCCTCGTGTCCTGGAACATTCAAATTTCCCTTGCATTTGTGTGCTGCCTGCATGGTCTGCAGACAGGAAGTTGGCGGCCACATACTGTGCCGCAAGTTCCGTGTTGGCGGCACCAGACTGTGCGTTTACACAGTTGGTGGCACACAGTGTGCGCCAAATTCTTCAGGGTACAAAAAGTGCACTGCTTGATCTCTAAAATGTGTTATTTGGACTTCTGGATGTATATGCATGCTGTAAAAATTGTACGTGGTCAGGGTCAGTCATTAGGTCATATCATGAGGATATTTCGAATTTCTGTACTAGTGTTAATTATTGAAATTTTGTATTAATGAGAGAAGCATGGTTTATCTATTTTTAACTCGAAATAATTAGATTTGCTGCATGTTAAGGTTTTATAAAATTTTATTTAGTATGATGACTGTTTTCATGCTTGAAACATTAGACACTACTCTTTCACTGTGAAATCTAATTAAGTGAAATTCTGAGTAATATGCATGAATTCTGTCTTAATTACTAAAATTTGAATTACTGTTCATAAAAATCTGGAAATTATTATGTGATATACTAACTGTATGTAGTATGTGAAAACAATATTGGTAATGATGTGACAATGTAGTACTGTTTGTATTATAACATGTGAAATTTATCATAATGGCATGTTAGTTGTAATCGTGTAAAATTTAGTAGTTTAATAGCATGTTAGTATACTGTTTTGTTGTTTATCACTGTTGAACAGTAAGATTAAACTATGTAACCTGAAATGGGATTATTATTCAAAGTGCATGTGCAAAAAGGGATTAAAGTGTGAATAAGTGTGAGTAAAACGAGATGAAATATGATAATGTGCTTAATGTAAAAATGTGGTCGAGATTGACACTGCTACCATAGAGGTCTGAGAGCTGTACCATAAAAAAGTCCCTATGGAAGGCTCAATGTATGTGAAATATATCCTAAGGGCATTAGGATGAAACCCTAGAGGTGGACAAGTACCATTGGATACGGTGGAGAGGGCTACTCCGGTCTGCGCAGTTACCAAGATTCGCCACTAGATTGCCCAGGTGGCGGGTGTGTGTCAAGTGATGTGCAATTTGCTATGTGCTATGTGATATGGGTGCGTGCGTCCTCTAGATGGTTGTTAGGACTATGTGTCACGGCAACTTAAGTGATAAAATATGAAGAAAGTGCAAAGTGACATGTGAATGTGGCACCTGGTAAGTGCAAGTGATGTGATATGTGATAAGTAAAAGTGCAAGAGTAAACGATGTGAAGAATGTGTGAAATGATGTATAAGGGAGAGTAAATGTTAATGAGAGCATGATTGCATGTGAAAACCAAGGTAATAAGGCATATATCCATATCATTCATATGTTAATATGTTAGATGTAACATCATGTTTGGTATCATGTTATATAGTTTAATAACATCCCTGTAGTAATGTATGTGAATATGTGTATGTGAACACGTGAACTATGCAAAGTAAAAGATGAGCATGTGAAATTGTTAAATGAATAAGATAGAATGTGAACAAATGTAAAACCATGTAATTGTGTTTGATTCATGTCAAAACAGCATGTAAAGTGTGACTATGATTGTGATAAATACATGAAAGAATGTCTAAGTTCCATGATAGGCATACTATCCACTTAGTACATAGTTCCATGCTTAAATTGTATATGGTTGCTAACCGACTTGAATAAGTTTTAAACCTTCAATTCATGTTTAATAAAAATGTGATATCATGTGTAATTGTAATTTATTTATATTAAAACAACAAATGAAATGTGTAATTGAATATGAAAGTACATGTGAAATATGAATAGATATCATGCTAGGTTGCTCTTTACTCTGTGCTTAACTCCATGCTCTAGTTAGTAGAGTTGTACCATAATATGGATAATGTTTGGACTGTTGAATCATGTTACATGTTAGGTGTAGGAATGTGAGTGATACTATTTAATGTTATAAGCATGTATAGGTGTATGTTTATCATCCATGATTTAATATGAGCATGTGTTAGTTAGGAACATGTTTGGATGATTTATGTGTTGTTAATTAAATAAAGCATGTGCCATGTAAATTGTTATGGTTTAACTGATAACATGTGCTTCTTTGTTGTTTAGTTGTTTATCATGTGCGTGATATGTGTTAGGTTGAGTCTTTAGATTGCTTGCTGGGTATTTTAGACTCATACTTGCTTCGGCGTACAAGTGTGACAGGTGTTCTCGTGCCTGTGGAGGTGTAGTGAAGATCGACGCCGAAAAAGAGGAGTAGTTGCTTGTGGATACTTTTAGTAGTTGCTTTATCTCATAGTATGATAATGTCATTCGTATGGACAATGTAATAGACAATGTAGTTTTTTTGGAAATTATAATAATGCGGACATTGTCATTTCCTTTTGCTATATAGACTGTGGAATGGATGATGATGATGGAATGAAGTTAAGATTTTTTTTTATTCCCGCTGTACTCAATTGTTCATGTACATATCAACCTATCGTTTAGTGTTGGGTTATTATCCCACTGTAATGAGCCCTTTGTACCGATGGAGATTGGTATAATCGTACCGGTATGAAGAGGGTCGTTATAGAGATGGTATCATAGCGCCAAGGTTGAGATTGTACATGGATAAACCATCATCTTCACAATATTGCAAAGTCTTTAAGAAATTTATCCATATATGTAGAAAATATTTAATAATGAAAAGAAGATAGTTAAGAAAATGGTTAGGATTTAGTAACTTATATCTAATTAGATTAATTGTTTTGCAGGCTATGGCTGGACATGGTAGACGTAGTGCTCAAGCTAGGAGGTATCAGAAGAGTCGCAAAGTAAAGAAGTTCGTGAAAGGGCTCAAACCATCATTGAGAGCTAGACTTTAGAGTCTGATCCTCGCACTTTGGAAGAGGCATTAAGCATTGTGAGCAGACAAGAGAGTAGGGTGGAATCATACCAAGAAGAGAAGGAAGCTCAGAAGAAGAGGTTACTAGAACCATTCCAGCAGAAAAATAGGAAGATGAAGAAACTCATGGAAGGTCAGCAATCAGCTATGGTACCAGGCAGCGAGAGACCTGAGTGTGTACACTGCGGTAAGCGTCATGGCGGAAGTGTGTGTTGGTTAAAGGAAGGAAGATGTCTCAAGTGTGGCAGCAAGAACCATCGGATCAGAGAGTGTCCAAGGCTGATGAAGCTCGTTCCACGAGGTGTTCCAGCAACTTCAACAACAAAGCTAGCAGCACCAACAAAGGAGAATGTGTTAGCTGGAGATGACATCGACGACGTCATCAAAGGTACTCGATCCGATCTTCGAGGATGATGATCTTTTTCAAGGGGGGGAGAGTGTGAGACCCCGAATTTTGTTCATTTTATATTATGCATGTGGTAGTTACTTGTTATGTATATAGTAAGTGTATTAAATTTATATTATAATTATTCAATGTGTATACGTTGTAGTATGTTATTTTTTGCAAATATAGGTAATTAGCTAATTTTGTACATGATGTACTTATTTAAATATTGTGCATGTTGTATTTAAGTAAGGTTGAGCATATGATAGGTAAGTATTGCTATATACCTTGTAAGTGCATATGAGTTATTTTTCGTACATGTATATATTTAACTGTGCATGCATTATCTAACAATCGATGTACATGTATATTTATTTAAATCCATGCATGTTTTATGAAATTATGTTGTGTACACGTTAAACATATATATATATATATATATATATATATATAATATATATATATATATATATATATATGTTTAACTTGTGCATATGATATCTACTTATTTCAATACCCATTAAACTGTTTGTGATGTGATTGTGTATCTGTTTTGATGTATGTCTCTGTTATGGTCGAGATCCTAGTTGGCGGCAACATGCCTGCCGCTGACTACCTGGCCAGGAGGAGTTGGCGTCCAGATCGATGGACGCCAACCCCCTGTTGCGACACCATAGGTGGACACTAAGTTCCCAGTTGTATGACGGTTTCAGATTTGGTAACGCCTACGTTTTGTCGGTTGCAATTTAGGAAACTCATCTATAACCGAATGAGACCTACCCTAATGCGTACCCCACCTACCAGCTGTAGCACCCGGGACATTTTAGTTATATATAGAATTCAAATAAATAGAAATAAATAAATTCCAAGTATGTAAAACATACGCATCATTATCATACGTGCTATAACAAGTCGGAAAACCGTTAACACGGAAATACGACACAATCAAAAAAATTAAATAAAAGTGTTGGAGGGACTTCCAACATTATTATAATGACCCGATATTATAATTGGGTCAATGGACAGCATTTGGCCCAATAATCAAATAAAGCTAGAAAATGCAGGGAAAATTTGCAACTCTAAATATGCTGAAATTAGAAAGAGGCAATTTGAGTTAAATTGGGATGCAATCATGCATTCTTGGCAACCCAAATTCGTGCCAACTATGGTGGGAGGTTTCCTAAAGCCTCAAACACTCTATGGGAGGAAGAAATCCTCCCTAAATAGGAAACTAACCTGTCAAAACCGCAACCTGGCTTTCCTAGTCATAATAGGACTCCTAAAACACCACGGTTGCTTAAATACTCTTCACCAAACCTTAGGATCGGGTTTTAGAACTTGCTAGGGTCATGTGGAGGAGTTCTTGGCAGCTGGGGAAGCAGGAGATCCCCCACCAAGCCGTTCTTCTTCCCCGTTGTGTCTGTTGCGACCTGCACAGGCAGTCATCTTGAGGACGACCAAAGATAGGGCAAACCTAAACAAAACCTTGCAAGGCTTATACCCCTGGAAAGAGGGTTAAGTCTACGTTCTAAACCAATTGCATGCCCAAATTCCATGCAGTATACACGGAGCAGTAAACGTTTCCTCCAAGTGGTCTGAACACGGGTTTTCTGGAAGAACAGGACTTCTTCAACCCATAAGGAGGTTTTCTCGGGC
>JACBKR010006127.1:0-14388 GCA_014218235.1 Colocasia esculenta | reverse complement strand
ATATCTTGTGAATTTTATTTTCATGAGTAGGATTAGACTGAATGCCTTGGTTTTGTGTCAGTTCATGAAGATTAGTAGATCAATAGATGTATGCCCCATTTTGGTAAATTGATCCATGCTTGCATGAGTTGCAATTGAATTCGGTTCGGTAATTAGAAAGAATGATGAAAAGATGGTTTGTGGTGATTGATCTATAGATGTATGATCTTAGGGAAATTGTGTATTCTCAAATCATGCATATTATTATAGCCCGCTGTTTTAAAACAGTAAGTGGCAGTTGCAAGATGTGTTAAACCCCATGTTAACTTAAGTTGTGAATAGTATGCTAAATATTTGTTTTATTTTCTGTAAATTCTTACTTAGCTCAGAAAAATCTGAAACTTTGAGTGTATGATCTTGAACCCGAGAACAGTGTGTGGTTAAAATTTCAGGTCATTTGGATCAGTAAATAAAAGTTATGTATTTTCATGTGAAATGGATAATCCGTATATTATCGTAATGTGATTAGTTATGTCTAAAACCAACTTGATGGTGAAATTACTGTGTGCTAAGCTCTTGAAATTCTGTAGTACCATGTTAGGAAAAACAGAGATATTCATGGTGAGTGAGAGTGAATGTGATGAAAGTGTGAAGTGTAAAACCATGTGTAAAACGGTAAACGTGGAATGTGTAACTGTGCAATGTGATACTACTGCTTCCGAGAGGGCAGAGGAGCTGTATCAGGAAAAGTCCCCCTGAGAAGTTCAGTTTTGTAAGTGACCCTAAGGCATTAGGGGGAAATCCTGGAGGTGGACAAGTACCACTGGTTAGGGTGGAGACGGTTCTCCCCGGTCTGCGCAGTCCAAGAGTCGCATTGAATTGCCTAGATGGCGTCTAAGTGTAAAGTGATGTGTATGTGTCCTTCTTTGGTGGTTTGGACTATGTGTCCGGCACCTAAAATGTGTAATGTGTAATGTGTAAATGTGTAGTGAACAATGTGAATGTGTATGTGTATAGTGTACCCATGTGAAAGAGGAAACTTGTGTAAAGGATATGCGAAATTTTAATGTGAGGATATGATATTGAAACACCATGTGAGACAAATCTGAATCATGTGAATCAGTGAGTTTATGTTATCATCATCATGTTTTTTGTGCAAAGATGTTTAGACTCCATGTTAGGGATAATGGTGAAAACGGGTACGAGATAGCATGATTGTTTGTTCACATGATATGTTTTTTAGCGATATTGTAGCTCTCATTTGTAGGTTTATAGCCATTAAACCATGTGGATCAGCACCTTGGAGCATGTGAAATGTTATATATGTGTTTTAAACATGTAAGATCCATGCTAGTTGTGTTTTCCCTTTCATGCATGCAAAATGTTCATGTTGGTAGCTCTCATGTCTTGGTTCTTTAAGACACAATTATGAGTAAATGGAATAGAGAGCATGTGATAGGTAAATTTTATCCTTAGAAATCTGAAGCATGTCCATGTATAAATTTGTAAAACCTTCATGATAGGTTGAAACTTTAAATTTGACTAGCATGCCATGGTTGCAAATTGTAAATGTGCATGTAGAAACCACTAAGTTTATGCGTGTATGTATGGGTAGTGTTTCTTGCTGAGTCCTTTGGACTCACTTCTGCTTCGGCGGCATGTGTAGTTGGTGACGTGGCACCTTTGAGGGACAGTGAGACGGACTCCGAGCGCGGAGATTAGCTAGTCTTGGAGTTTTGTGACTTGTGCATTCCATAGTATATAATTTGGACATTGTATTAGAAATATCATGAAGATGTATAGTGTGGACATTATGTATTTCGAATTTCAGCAATTTAAATTATGTACTTTTAGTTCTTATTGTTAATTTCAAACTTCAGGTATGTTAAATGTGGATGATGAATGAATGAAGACAGTTGCTCTTTACTTCCGCTACTCTGTTAATATTCGCGTGTATCTCGCAGCTGTTTGTATCGTTTGGGTAAATGTCCCACTGTGAGGACTCTCGCTATACCGACGTGGGTTGGTATAACCGTACCGGTATAATTAGGGCCATCACAAGATTGGTATCAGAGCGACCGGTTGAGATTGCACATGAATATACATAGTCATCATCTTCGTTGCATACTAAGTATGTCCACATGTGTAGAAAACCTTAATAAGAGGTGAAAGATAGATAAGAAAATGGTTAGAAACTTAGTAACCTAGCTCTAATGGTGGCTGAAATTTATTACAGCCATGGCTTCCCGTGGACGACGTGGAGGTGTGCCAGCTCTCGACGACGAGCAGAGACGTGATGGCAGGCGGAGCAACAGGCCCAAGCACCGCGAGGCCCTGTACTTCCCACCACGCCGCCTGTGGACTACGGAGTATTCATGCAAGGTCTGGTGCAAGCCATGCAGACTAGGCTCATACCCGGCAGCACTCCCAGCACAGTTGGAGGCCCAGGTAGAATAATGAAACAAGCTAAGTAGTTTTGCTATTTAAGATGCATGATATTGTGTTTATTGTGTATTGCCTATTGTTTAATGTAGCAGGCTCAGGCACTAGCTCAGGACCATGGTGGACCTCCCATCATGGAGCGATTCAAGAGGATGACCACCCTCTTTTAAGGGGAGAGTGATCCGTTAATGGCAGAAAGCTGGATGAGGGAGACAGAAAATCTTTCCGAGTCATCAGTGTCCTGATGAGGATAAGGTGACATTAGCCACCTACATGCTATAGTTATGTTTAGTTTATGCTTGTATGTTGTTTGTCAAGTTAGAATTTGTTAGTTGGTGCTTATGAAGTGTTTGCAGAAAGAGCGGATGTATGGTGGTCCTCCTTACTGCGGACACACTTTGAGGACGGAGCAGTAGACGTGCGTGGGACGCGTTCCTGAGGCTCTTTCGAGCCAAGTTCGTCCCAGAGCATATCCAGGACAAGATGAGCAGGAATTCCTTTCCCTGACGCAAGGCTCCATGACTGTGCTGGAATACGAGGCAAGGTTTTCTGAACTTTCTAATATGCACCGCATATCGTAGAGGATGAGCGCAGGAAGACAAGAAGTTCGTGATGGGACTCAAGCCATCATTGCGGACGAACTCGTGGCGTTTGACCACTGCACGCTAGACGAGCCCCTCAGCGCTGCCTGCAGGCAGGAGGGAGAAATGGAGCAATATCTGGAGGAAAGAGGCTTCGCAGAAGAGGCCGGCAGCGACTTCCAGCGGCAGGATAAGAGGAAAAATGGTGTACCAGACACCGCAGAAACCAAGACAGTCAGCAACCCCAGGTACCTTCTGTACGTTCCCCCTGGTGCAGAAAGAGTGTCCCCACTGCGGAAGACACATGTGGTCCGAGTGCTGGTTATAGCGGGTAGATGCTTAAAGTGTGGAGCAGCGACCACAAGATCAAGGACTGCCCACGACTTCAGCAGGGAGCTCAGCGTGGAGCGCCAGTACCAGCAGTAGCGGCAGCCGCGCCAGCTACAGGAAGACCAGGAAGGCCTCGAGCCCCAGCTCGAGTGTTTTCTTTGGCACGCGAGGATGCCGAGCAGGCGGAGCATGTCACCGAAGGTACAGTTTGCTTTTCGGTGTGCACGCTCGGGTTTTGTTTGATACGGGTGCTACTCACTCGTTCATTTCCGAGCGGTTCGCTAGGCAGTTAGCCCTAGAGTCAGGCATAGAGTCTGAGGATTAGAGGTCCCTTTGTCTGTGCACACCCCTGCGGGTACGGTATCGACTAGGAAGTGCATTCCGTCGTTACCTGTGTGCATTGAGGATAGAGTCCTAGATGGGTGTTTCTTCTTGCTAAAGATGAAGGACTTTGATGCTATTCTTGGTCTGGATTGGCTAGAGGAGCACTATGCGTTAGTGGATTGTCGTCGGAAGAAGATCGTATTCCGCATTCCTGGTGAGATGAGTTCTCTCACCCCTTGCCAAGGAACTGGGCGGGAAAGATGGTCATCTCTGCCATGAAGGCGATGCGCATGGTGAACAAGGGTGTGACGCTTTTCTTGCCAGCGTGGTGTTAGTGCCAAAGGCTGATGAGTCACTTACTCTTGCGGAGATTGAGGTAGTGCAGGATTTTCCAGATGTCTTTCCTGATGACTTGTCTGATTGCCACCGGATAGAGAGATAGAGTTTACCATAGAGTTGCTTCCAGGCACCTCTCCTATCTCGAAGCCCCATATCGGATGGCACCTGCGAGTTAGCCGATTGAGGAGGCAGTTGCAAGAATCTCGATAAGGATTCATTCACCCTAGTGTTTCCCCTTGGGGCGCACCTGTATTATTCGTCAAGAAGAACGACGGTCACTTAGGTTGTGCATTGATTATAGAAAGCTAACCAAGTGACTGTGAGAACAGGTATCCCTTACCTCGCATTGATGATTTGTTTGACCAGTTGCGAGAGGCATCGATCTTTTCCCAGATTGACTTGCGATCTGGTTATCATCAGTTGAGGATTGGAGTGAGGATGTGTCCAAGACGGCATTTAGAACCCGTTATGGACATTATGAGTCTTGGTCCTTCCTTTCGGATTGACCAATGCCCCTGCAGCGTTCATGGATCTCATGAACCGGGTGTTAGTCGTATTTAGATAGCTTTGTCGAGTGTTTATTGATGACGTGTTGGTCTATTCTCCGGATGAGGCCACGCACTGTCAGCATCTGAGGTTAGTGTTAGAGGTTCTTCGTGAGCACAAGCTGTATGCAAAATTCAGCAAGTGCGATTTTTGGTTGCGCGAGGTTCATTTTCTCAGGCATGTTATCTCCGGTACTGGTGTCGCTGGATCCAGCAAGGTCCGGCAGTTATGGATTGGGATATTCCCAGGACCCCTTCGGAGATTCGTAGTTTTATTGGGTTAGCTGGTTACTATCGGCGATTCATTGAGGGTTTCTCATCCATCGCCGCCCCCTTGACAAAGCTGACCGGAAAGGTGAGAAGTTCGTATGGTCTAAGACATGTGAGAGTAGCTTCCAGCTATTAAGGCTAAGCTTAAGCTACTTCTGCTCCGATATTGGTATTGCCTAGTGGTTTGGAGGGCTTTGCCATTTATAGATGCATCTCAGATTGGCTTGGGGTGTGCTCATGCAGCAAAGAGGGTAGTAGCTTATGCTTCTCGTCAGTTGAAGGAGCATGAGAAGAACTATCCAACTCATGATTTGGAGCTGCAGCAGTGGTTCATGCACTAAAGATCTAGAGGCACTATCTTTATGGTGTCAGGTTTGAGGTGTTTACCGACCACAAGAGCTTGAAGTATCTTTTCTCCCAAAAGGAATTAAACCTGGGCAGAGGAGATGGATCGAGTTCTTGAAGGACTATGACTTCGACCTCCAGTATCACCCTGGAAAGGCGAACGTCGTAGCGGATGCTCTAGTAGAAAGAGGTCTTCGCTCCAGCAGGATTGGAAGATGTGGAGGATGCAGCGTGCTCTATGACCGAGTTAGAGCCATCGCTGTGCCAGGCTTTTGTAGCTCAGCTATCCCTTAGATCCTCAGTCTTGGATGAGGTGATTGAGCAGCAGAAAGCCGACCCTAGATTGTTAGAGTTAGTGGTAAGGCGGGCATCGCTCGTGATGAGGACGGTGTGATTAGATTCAGCACCGTGTTTGTGTCCCTGATGTAGTAGATGTCTGTGAGCATGTGTTAGCGGAGGCTCATAGATCGCGATTCTCTATTCATCCGGTAACACCAAGATGTATCAAGACCTAAAGAGATCATTTTGGTGGTCCAACATGAAGAAGGATGTTGCGGATTATGGTCTAGATGTTAGTATGTCAGCAAGTGAAAGCCGAGCGACAGCGACCATCCGGCCTCATGCAGAGGATGGATATCCCGTGTGGAAGTGGGAAGCTGTCACTATGGACTTCGTATCGGGTTTGCCTCGATCTAGAAGGGCAATGACTCGATTTGGGTAGTTGTAGATAGATTCTCGAAGACTGCTCATTTCTTGCCTATGAAGAAGAAGCAGCAGTAGAGAGTTTAGCTAGATTGTATGTAGTAGTGTCATTAGATTGCATGGTGTGCCGAAGTCGATCATTTTGGATCGAGATCCGAGATTTACTTCGAGATTGTGGAAAGGTCTTCAGGATGCGTTAGGTTCGGAGCTGAAGCTCAGTTCGGCGTTTCATCCCCAGACCGACGGACAGTCCGAGAGGACTATCAGACGCTCGAGGATATGTTGAGAGTGTGTGTTCTGGATTGGAAGGATGATTGGAGCGTCATTTACCTCTTGTGGAGTTCGCATACAACAACAGCTTTCATGCTAGTATTGGTATGGCTTCATTCGAGGCGTTGTATGGTAGGCCTGATCGGACGGAGTTAGTCCTTTATGTTGGGAGGAGACTGGTGATAGGCAGTGATCGGACGGAGTTAGTTCAGGAAACTTCGGATAAGATCCAACTTATCAGGAAAAGGCTTGTTGCGGCACAGGATAGGCAGAAGAGTTATGCCGACAACAGGAGAAAGGATTTGGAGTTCGAGGTTGGCGATCATGTCTTCTTGAAGATATCGCTAATCGAGGTGTGTCAGATTTGGCAGGCATAGCAAGCTAAGCCCTAGATTCATTGGCCCATATGAGATTCTCAGACTTTGGGCAGCGTGGCGTACGAGCTAGCATTACCCCAGCTTGGCTAGCGTTCACCGGTATTCCACGTATCTATGCTCAGGAAGTATGTCCGAGATCCGTCTCATGTGATTAGTCATGAGCCAGTGGAGATCCAGCCAGATCTTTCGTATGTGAGCAACCAGTAGCCATTCTTGACCGGAAGGTTCAACATCTCCGGAACAAGAGTATTGCGTCGGTGAAAGTTCTATGGCGGAACTTCTCACGTGAGGAGGCTACGGGAGCTTGAGGATGCGATGAAGAAGAAATATCCCCTTTTGTTTGAGTAGTGTCGTTCTAACTTCGAGGACGAAGTTACTTTAAGGGGGAGAGGGTGTAAGACCTCGAATTTCCGTCGCATTATTCGTAATTGTGTGTGTTATGTGTGCTTGTGTATGAATGTACATATTTACGTACGTATTAAGTAGTACGAGTACGTGTGCATATGTTCATATTAAATATAAATAATGTCGTATTGCATGGTGATAGTATGGATATAATCCATTATAATATTGCATGTATATACGCATGGTATGCATGGGTTTCTGCATGATTTAGAGTTCTGGCTGAAGGCCCTATTGGCGTCAACCCATGGCCGCCTAGGTGATGTCAGCGTCCAGACCAGGACGCCGACACTAAACCTGGCGTCCAGCGATCTGGACGCCAACCTCTCTGGCCTGCATGCGCAGCAGAGCTGCAAGCTTCTGAAACAAGGTAAGCCAACCATTGGGGGACTGTCCCCAACGGCTCTGAAGGCTGTCAAATCAGCATGGTGAGTGGGAGAGAGACTCTCCTTATGTCTGAACCCGAAATGGCCTCTCCCCACTTCCCCTTCACCTTGCAAGAGGAGGAAAAGAAGGAGAAAAACCTAGAGAGAAATGTGAGAAAAAAACCCCACTTAGCACCCAAAAATCTGACCCCCTGAAGCTTGATCCGGCGTTCCACTGCTTCAAGAAGGTAGCTGGACCAAAGGAGGAGGCTTCCCCGACATCCCCTTGGCGTGGAGATCATCCAGGAGCCCGGAGGAAGGAGATTCTAGGAGGAGTTCTGCACTTCTTGGGACTGCCCAAGGAGATCTTCTCCGAGCATTTAAACCCATTGGAAGAATTTTTAGAAGGCAAGTGACCTATCCATGATGTTCCCGTATGAGTCTAGGTCGGTTTTACTATTTTTATGGATTTTTCCTCGAGTCCTAGACCCTCCCATTCACCAAATCTTGAGAGGTCGGGTCTGTGTTTTTGCACAGACCTGCATCGACGGCAAGGTCCCTGGACGCCCATATCATGCTTGGCGTCCATCGACCATGTCGCTGACCCTGAGTCAGCGGCCATAGACCGCCGCCAAGTTCCTCTGGACAGAACAGTGAACTGTTCTGCCCTTCCTTTACATTAATTTCGGTATGGTTCCGTGATGAGGATATATGGTAATCCTATACTCTATGTTATAGTCAATTGTGGTGTGTGGATGAATGTGGTGTGTGATGGTGAATGTAGGAATATTGTATCCCATGAATGTGGAGCGACTTATTAATGATCTTGTTAAATTTATGTTCATGAGTAGGATTAGACTGAATGCCTTGGTTTTGTCAGTTCATGAAGATTAGTAGATCAATAGATGTATGCCCAATTTTGGTAAATTGATCCATGCTTGCATGAGTTGCAATTGAATTCGGTTCGGTAATAGAAAGACATGCAAAAGAAAATGGTTGGTGGTGATTGATCTATAGATGTATGATCTAGGGAAATGTGTATTCTAATCATGCATATATTAATAGCCGCTGTTTAAAACAGTAAGTGGCAAGTTGCAAGATGTGTTAAACCCATGTTAATTAAGTGTGAATAGTATGCTAAATATGTGTTTTATTTTCTGTAAATTCTACTTAGCTCAGAAAAATCTGAAACTTGAGTGTATGATCTTGAACCCGAGAACAGTGTGTGGTTAAAATTTCAGGTCATTTGGATCAGTAAATAAAAAGTTATGTATTTTCATGTGAAATGTGATAATCTACGTATATTATCGTAATGTGATTAGTTATTGTCTAAAACCAACTTGATGGTGAAATACTGTGTGCTAAGCTCTTGAAATTCTGTAGTACCATGTTAGGAAAAACAGAGATATTTATGTGAGTGAGAAAGTGAATGTGATGAAAAGTGTGAAGTGTAAAACATGTGTTAAAACGGTAAATGTGGAAATGTGTAACTGTGCCAATGTGATACTGCTTCCGAGAGGGCAGAGGAGCTGTATTAGGGAAAAGTCCCCCTGAGAAAGTTCAGTTTTGTAAGTGACCCTAAGGGCATTAGGGGGAAATCCTAGAGGTGGACAAGTACCACTGGTTAGGGTGGAGACGTGTCTCCCAGTCTGCGCAGTCCAAGAGTCCCATTGAATGCCTAGATGGCGTCTAAGTGTAAAGTGATGTGTATGTGTCCTTCTTTGGTGGTTTGGACTATGTGTCACGGCACCTAAAATGTGTAATGTGTAATGTGTAAATGTGTAAGTGAACAATGTGATGTGTATGTGTAAAGTGTAACCATGTGAAAGAGGAAACTTGTGTAAAGGATATGCGAAATTTTAAATGTGAGGATATGAATTGAAACCCATGTGAGACAAATCTGAAAATCATGTGAAATCAGTGAGTTTATGTTATCATCATCATGTATTTGTGCAAAGAGTTTAGACTCCATGTTATGGATAATTGGTGAAAATGGGTACGAGATAGCATGATTGTTTGTTCACATGATATGTTTTACGCGATATTGTAGCTCTCATGTGAGGTTTATAGCCATTAAACCATGTGGAATCAGCAACTTAGAGCATGTGAAAACGTTATATATGTGTTAAAACATGTAAGATCCATGCTAGTTGTGTTTTCCTTTCATGCATGCAAAATGTTCATGTGGTAGCTCTCATTCTTGGTTCTTAAAGACAAAAATTTATGAGTAAATGGATAGCGAGCATGTGATAGGTAAATTTATCCTTAGAAATCTGAAGCATGATCCATGTATAAATTTGTAAAACCTTCATGATAGGTTGAAACTTTAAAATTGACTAGCATGCATGTGTTGCAAATGTAAATGTGCATGTAGAAACCACTAAGATTTATGGTGTATGTTATGGGTAGTGTTTCTTGCTGAGTCTTTGGACTCACCTTGCTTCGGCGTACAGGTGTAGTTGGTGACGTGGCACCTTTGGAGGAGACAGTGGAGACGGACTCCGAGCGCGGAGATTAGCTAGTCTTTGGAGTTTTGTGACTTGTGCATTCCATAGTATGTAATTTGGACATTGTATTAGAAATATCATGAAAAGGATGTATAAGTGTGGACATTATGTATTCGAATTTCAGCAATCTAAATTATGTGAACTTTTAGTTCCTTATTGTTAATTTCAAACTTCAGTATGTAAATGTGGATGATGAATGAATGAAGACGTTGTCTTTTACTTCCGCTACTCTGTTATATATTCGCGTGTATCTCAGCTGTTTGTATCGTTTGGGTAAATGTCCCACTGTGAGACTCTCGCTATACCGACGTGGGTTGGTATAACCGTACCGGTATAAGAGGGCCGTCACAGAGTTAGTGTTTTCTAAGCATGTATTATTCTTCTTACTAATCTTAAGTAATTTAGGCACCCTTTATATTTGTCGTAAAGTTCATTAAAGGCGCTTTCCAAATTGTCAGAATTTGAATCAGAATTATTACAAGAATCGAAAGAAGAGTCAGAGGTTACATTTTCTTCGATGTGGCCATGAGAGCCAGGTTGGCTCTTCTTCATCACTGCTTGAGCTTGACTCACTGTCTGAGTCACTGCTGTTTTCCCAAGCAGCTGCCATTGCCTTTTTCTTGTATCTTCTGAACTTCTTGGAGCTATCCTTCTCTTGTTATCATTCTTCTTTAGCATTGGACAATCTGCCTTGATATGTCCAGGCTTCTTGCATTCATAACAGATGGTCTCTCCTTTCTTCATTTCTTGCATCTGATCTTTTGAAGTCTTTATTTTTCTTAAAGTACCTCCTGCCGGATTGAAATTTCTTCTTCTTGGCCAGGATGTGCTGCAATCTCTTAGAGAGCTTGCTTCTCATTTTCGCTGTCTTCCTCACTCCCGCTGGAGCTTGCTTCTGATGACTTTTCTTCTGCTTTCAAAGCATTGGAGTGCTTCTTTCTGCTAGATGATTCTCCTAGCCTTTCCATGTTGATCTCATGGGCTATGAGGGACCCGATGAGCTTTTACTGACATTCTCTTAAGGTCATTAGCTCTTCAATAGTTGTGACCTTTGGTGTCCATGAAGATGGCAAGGATATGAGAATCTTTCTTACCATATCTGCAATCTCATAAGACTTCCTAGACTGGCTAACCATTGGTGATGTCAGTGAATCGACTGAACATCTGGGTGATTGACTCACCTGACTGCATTTGAAATCTCTCATACTGAGTGACAAGAATGTCGATTCTGTCTCTTTTACTTTATCTGTACCTTCATATGTAATCCTTAGCTTTTCCCACATTTCCATGGAGGATTTGCAGGCTGTGAGACTTGTTAAACTCCTTCTTGCTTAGAGCACAACATAAAATGCTCTTGGCTTTACAGTTCAAGGAGATTTTCTTCTGTCTTCATCTGTCCATTGTGCTTCTCATTTGTGACAACCAGGTCACCTTCTTCTACTATCGACCAGATTGATAGTCGTGGCCTTGTAGAAATATTCCATTCTGGTTTCCAATACAGATAATCTTCACCATCAAACAACGGGGGTTTGTTGACTGATGACCTTCGAAGTTACCTTGGGCTGCCATTGATCTTGCTCTTCAGATCGTTGGACCTTCGAAGTACCTGTTCACTAAAAGGATTACACAAAAACTCAATGAAGGTTAGAGTTAGAGAAAATGAGATAGCAATCACACAAAATACAACCAAAAGACAGTAGGATTTTTATCCTGGTTCGGAACTCCTTTCCACAGGAGACCTACGTCCAGTCCCTGAGCAATACCTCAGGACTTTACTAATCAAGGGGTACAGTCCCCCTTAAGGACACAACAACACCCAGCTCAGCTGGTCTTCCTCACACCGAAGGGAACAACACACTGGATACCACCAGGTCTTCCTTCACACAGAAGGGAACAACACCTTGGATACCACCAGGTCTTCCTTCACACCAGAAGGGAACAACACACAGAGAGGTTTGAAAGACAAGCCCTAGATCAAACTGCCACAAGCGATGATCTGAAGGACCTAGCACTGAGAGCAAAGGATCTAAATCTAGGCTCACTCTCAGAACTACACAAGCTCTCTTCAAATGATCTTTCACTAGCTAATAGAGAGCAAAAGAGCAAAAGCTAAGAGGAATGAAGTTTCCTGCTCTAAAACTTTCTTCAGAAGAATTTGAATGTTTTTCCTCAAGGTCCGTGGTCTTCTGTTCTTCTGACTTGTATATATAACTTCAATTTGAAATGAGACGTTGAAGTGTCCGTTGTCTCTCTTTGGAGTAGTCGTTAGACTGAATGATATCTGGAGTCTTGGAAGCTTCCAGTCAATCAGTCTTTTGATCACTTGAGCACGCAAAGAGATGAGATCTTCAAAGATATCCGATGGCTTCTATTTGTTTAACGTTGTACCATGAAGCTATATCAGAGGTCTGCACAGATGTCAATCTCAAATAGCAGACAGATAAGTTGTCTCTGATGTCAGTCAACGTTATTAGTAATAGACATGGAAATAGTAATGCCAGATAGCTTAAGTCTAAAGGACGTTATCAGAGTAGGCACGATAAAGGATAATATGGTCTGCATGCATGCAGAGATACGTTCAGATCTCAAATGCAAAAGCGTCAGAGAGATGTCTACGTGGACTTTGATGGTCAATGCTTTAAGATGAATAAGATATCAATATATGAAATCGTTGTGCAAAGCAAATCGTTATGAACACTTATCAAGTCGTTATGAACTCTAAAGAAATCGTTGCGCAAAGAAAATCGTTATGAACACTATCAGTCATTATGAACACTTATCAAGTCGTTATGAAATCTAAAGAAATCGTTGTGCAAAGCAAATCGTTATGAACACTTATCAAGTCGTTATGAACTTAAAGAAATCGTTGCGCAAAGCAAATCGTTATGAACACTTATCAAGTCGTTAAGAACTCTAAAGAAATCGTTACGATGACTTATGAAGTCGTTGTGACAAGCAAGTCGTTACGAGTTCTAGAGGAATCGTTACGATGACTTATCAAGTCGTTGTGACAAGCAAGTCGTTACGAGTTCTAAAGGAATCGTTACGATGACTTATGAAGTCGTTGTGACAAGCTAGTCGTTACGAGTTCTAAAGGAATCGTTACGATGACTTATTAAGTCGTTGTGACAAGCAAGTCGTTACGAGTTCTAAAGGAATCGTTACGATGACTTATGAAGTCGTTGTGACAAGCTAGTCGTTACGAGTTCTAAAGGAATCGTTACGATGACTTATGAAGTCGTTACGGTATCGATTTGTTTGAACTTTTCGGTCAAGAGGAAATCGTTATGAAGTCTAAAGCAATCGTTATGGTATCGATTTGTTTGCATTTGGTCAGAAGGAAATCGATCATAATACTTATAAATTGAGAGTCTTACATGATTGTCTTGAACTTCTTTGCTTTTATTTCCTGTCCTCAAGTAATTCATTAGTACTATTTGTTAATCATCAAAATTAATATATATAAATAAGTGAAGTAATTAATATAGGGGAAAGTTTGGTCATCAGGAATAAGGCAACACTGTCTACTGGACTGGAAAAACTTAACTTTGGAATATGGAAAAGGAATATTAGAGTAGAAACTTTAGGCCACTCGGTAAGTTTCAAACTCTAAAACTGCCTGAAGTTGATACTTAGTGCAAAGAATTGGTTTCTATTCCAAAGTTTTGGCAAGGACAAGAAAGCATTCCCCATGGCATTTAGGTTTAGTTTTGGTCTGCATTCAGGAGGGTTGTTCTAGAAATGGTTTTCTAGGTGAAGCATGAAAGCATGGAGGTTTCAACAGGTCTCATTATAACAAGTGAAACTTCTGGTTTTGTGGGGGGAAACCATAGGCCAAACAAAAGGCTAAAGATAACCTATATCAGCATGCAATATATATCATTATAAAACAAAATTAGACAATAGTATTCAGTAAAAAAGTGTGGATATATCATGGTAAAAAACAATATGATGGCACATAGAAGCAACAAATTTAGAATATTTTTCTCTTGGCCCATTTCAATGGATAGAATTGGGTTCCATTCAATAAGTAGATACTGGGAGATCCAAGCATGGAGTTGGTAAGGAGTGCTTAAATGACATAGTTGTTCTTTACATTAGAACAATATGAATTTTACCCGGATATTACGGTGTTAATAGGTCACAAGCCAGACTAGATGATATTACGTTGTTTCTCTTGGCCAGGATGTGCTGCAATCTCTTAGAGAGCATTGCTTCTTCATTTGCGCTGTCTTCATCACTCCCGCTGGAGCTTGCTTCTGATGACTTTTCTTTGCTTTCAAAGCATTGGAGTGCTTCTTCTGCTAGATGATTCTCCTAGCCTTTCCATGTTGATCTCATGGGCCATGAGGGACACGATGAGCTTTCTACTGACATTCTCTTAAGGTCATTAGATTCTTCAATAGTTGTGACCTTTGGTGTCCATGAAGATGGCAAGGATCTGAGAATCTTTCTTACCATATCTGCAATCTCATAGGACTTTCCTAGACTGGCTAAACCATTGTGATGTCAGTGAATCGACTGAACATCTGGGTGATTGACTCACATGACTGCATTTGAAATCTTCATACTGAGTGACAAGAATGTCGATTCTTGTCTCTTTTACTTTA